>JAASFJ010000605.1:0-18825 GCA_023333755.1 Globisporangium uncinulatum
ACAATGGAGAGAGACGAAGAGAACGACGTTTGCGAGCCTGACGAAGTCGAGGCGGAATCGCTGTTCGTTGGGATGACGGTCGATACGGCAACATCAACGCTCGACCATATACGCGACTGCGCTCTCGTAGTCGACACAGCAGTAAAAGTTGCTAAACGCTGCGGCATTCACCGCCACTTCGTGTGCGCGTCGGATGGCTGTGGAGATTTCGTTCGATTCTACCGCAAGCAAGTCAACAACTTCCGCGCCGCATGGTACATCTCCGACACCAGCGCGGTTCATACAAACTGCTTCTCAACCACGAACCCCACGTGCTGTCAGATTCCAGCTCTATTAACTTTTTCCAGCGCTGTAGTGGCGGATGGCAACGTAACCGCGCGCGTGCTTGCATATCAAATAGAAGCACACGATGGGATTTTACTGTCTACTAAACTGCGCACAATCTATCGTGCTCGGGGCAAGATTGGGAAGGTCGGCGATACGACGCTTGAACGCGCGTACAAGAGACTGCCATCTTACCTCCGCCACTTTGCTGAATCGAGCCCTGGCTCATTGGCGACTAGCAAGCGTGACGCCGCGAGTCGCTTTGAGAGACTGATCGTGGCACCACACGTGTTTTGGGCGGCTCTGTAACAGCCTCTCCTATTCCATTACATGGAGATTGATGTGGACCACATCATCTCGAGCGTGTACCACTGGGATACGGTTACTGAGGTGGAATACCGGTACTACCGTGATGTACCCACGTGCATGAGATGACATCATTGGATGATTTCATGGAACATTCCAGCACATAGACACGTGGTGATTCAGAGTAATCATCACTGTCGTAATCATGTGCGGAATGATGGTTCCTGCTCTTGGTGAACAAGACAAGTGACGCGGTTGGCGTCACGATCTGAGTTCAAGTGGGAGGCGCGAGCCAATAACTGCGCTGAGAAGATTCTCTCTAGACTTCAAGTTCAAGGTCGATTGATTGAACCTCAGCGCTCCCAAGGTTTATATGTAGGTTGAAGTTTTATTCCATAAAACCTCTAGGAGCCTTTGGGGTGCTTTCAGGGCACCACAACAAGAGGCAGTTGGCAGCAGCAGGAACCAGGACTGCATTTCTAATCAGTTGCTAATTTACCTTCTACCACACAAGTCGCCTCAGCTTCTCTCTCCAAGCCTCTCGGCCCAAGACTCGCCAGGACCAGCAATCGGCTCACACTCTCGTAAGACCCTTTGCCTCGTCAATGCTTCCTCAAGCCCCGGGATCAGTACTCTCCAGGTCTTCGCTTCGCGTGAGCAGGACTGGCCTGAGTCCCATTACAGGCTCGCATAGCACGATAGAGAGTACTTGGTGTTGGCTGCCATAGCAAACGCCCCGACTACACAGGAGTGCAGATGCTCCTTGTGGGTCTAGACGGCGACGCGAGAAACGTTGTTCTGCCTTTCGCGCACCTGCCTGCAGAATACCTCGAATGGTATCGATGGTTCTACTCTAAGGTGAGAGCGGCGGGGTTCGACTTCGCCACTACGCCGATCTTCTGCGATCGCCATCCCGCGCTAATTTCGTTTCCTGAAACGTCCGGGCTCGAGTTGCACTACTGCACGATCCACATTATTCTAAATCTGCTGGCTCGATTCGCCTAGTTTACCCATCACCACAAGAATCTCATTTGGCAGTTCAAGCAGCAGAGACCGTGGACAAGTACATAAGCAGGTTGGCGTGGCTAGGGGCGGAACTCGGTGATGGCGTGAAATCCTACGTCCGTAAGATACCAACATGTATGTGGTGTGTACATGCGAATATCAGAAACAACGCGATGTTTTGTGGCGCATGAGCAACGATGTGGAGAGCGAGTTCGGATCTCAGCTCGCCAAGGGCATGCGCAAACTCTAACCTCTCGCCTTTATTGAGGTGGTGTGCAGCCATCTCGTGGACGCATGCTATCCGCGGTCTCAGAACGCGGCCAAATGGCCCGAGTAAGGGCTACTGGTGACGCCGGCAGCACAGCGACTGTACCCCCGACCTGGAGAGTGCCAATATCGGCCAGTGTGCCGTTCAGCGTGCGTCGGACGAGATATCGTTCGTACGGAACTAGTCTGCTTCTGTTCGCCTGCGTCACTGAGTCAACATCGCCACGTTCGAGTGCGCGTGTCCGTTCGTGGACCAGCGACGTGTTCCGTGTCAGCACATTATCTCGGCACTGGAGAAGCGAAAGGAGCTTATCAGAGTGTTCGGTGGGTTTGTTTCCTACTACGCTATTTCGGAGTACGCGTCGGCGTTCCGCTATAAGGTATTCCTCACCCCGCTCGACGAAGATCTCACTGTATTTGCACCGAGCGCCGACGAATATTACCTGCCGGCCGCTAGTACAAAGCGTCCAGGACGTCATCGAACTCACGGGATTCGTAGTCCTAGAGAAGGCAAATCTGTTTCTCTGCATTGCTGCTCTCGCTGTCACCAGTGAGGACACAACAAACGGAGCTGTACGTCGCCGGTGTAAGAGTGTCCCTCATCTTGAATATAGCTCGTACACCTTTCAACTTGTGTGTGTTGACGGCGCTTAGCATGGATGAGAGTGTACCACTATGTGTGTGATCTACATTTTTGTCTGCCTCGCAGATGTCACTGATAGAATTGCAGAGCTTGAAGGTTACCAATACAAATGCACGTCAATGACTGAATATCACCGATACAAATACAGAGCAATGACTGAAGGTCACAGATACAAATGCTGGTCAAAGACTGGTTGTCCTTGATGCACTGGCATGGGATGATCACTAGTGACAACCACATCTCCATCTGCATTATCGACACTTGCGCCTTCGCATTACTGTCAACACGTCTGCTACGTCTGAGTGCACAGTATCCCACTACAGGATTAAAAAGCTGTCTCAGGCATGGCGTTCTGTCCGACAGTTAACTCATCTGCATCTACATCGGAACCACAATGCGTCCCCGTAGTCAACCGTGATCTCCGTGCCTATTGAAATGTCCTCCATCGACGCGATGGCGACTGTCAAATGGCCCCGATTCTGCACCGCATATAAGCCGCTGTTTGGGTTGCACGAATGTTTTGCAAACCGCATAAGTCCCTCGCGGACTTTTGCGTCAAGGAAGAGGCGCACCTTAGTCGACGACATCGTCTGCAGTTCTACTACATAATCTGATGCCTGCCTTCTGTCGCTATTGTTCCGTCAAGCTGAGATCGCACTTGAGTACGCTCCAACAACAGTTCCGACTGTGATGTAGATCGACGCAAAAAGCGTGTACTCCAAGGGTCCATGCTTAAGCTGGAGCCCGTCGGCGTTGCGTAGTCGATTTCCGCAGTCGCTTCCAACTCGACACTTGTTGTTCGCGCAGAACATCCCCGATCTCGCGTTCGCGTATCAGTCAATAATGCACTTAGTACCACACCCACACCAATCGACTCGCTCGAGGTCGACGATGGCGACACCGGACGGGTTCTCTATGTTCTTGATTTTGATCACGTCTGCCGGTCACCGCGCGTTGTGGTACCCACCGACTTCATCACCGTCATTTTCGTCGGACAGAGTAAGGTCAGTCAGGGTCTGCGAAAATGCTGCGACACCGGTCTCATTGTCTGGTGCCTCGTGCGACCCCTTGTCCTCGTTGCTTTGGTGCCTCACCGCGACGGGCGATATCAACTAGTTGAGCTGTTGTTGGGTCCACTGCTGTCCGGACACGCCTTAACCGCTATCGCACTGTTGCTCACACCTGCTGCCACCAAGGGGTGGGTTCAGGTTCTCCGCCACTCCAAGAGCAACCTCGGTGCTCTCCGACGAAGCTGAGCGGCCGCCACCCGGTGCGATGATTTTCGCGCTTGAAACCAAGTCGCCAAAAAGACCTTCCTGGAGCGGTCGCTCGTCATTGAGCTGCTCGCTACAGGTTTTGGGGTGGCGCAGCGTTGATGTCCTGATGTAGTAAAGTCCCTGTGCTCGCTCTCGGAATTCGCTGAGCGGATGTGCGTAAATCACTTGCTCTTAGTGCGCTCTCTTCGAGTCATGCACTGGTGCTCGCTTCATCATGGGGGTTCTCTTGCGGCTCATCAACTTGTGGATCCCCGTCGTGTGGAATTAGATACAGTAAGATTGGCGGGCTCGATCGCGGTACGTGGCCACCGTCTCAAATGGCACATGTGGCGGCGGGTTGCCCGGCTCCAGAGCACTGCTGTCGTCGACGTCCTTGCTCACTTTGCCGGCGCTTGTTGGCGACCTTGTCTTTTTATACAGTGAGGCGATGGGCATCGCTTGACGAGGTTGGTCTGATTCCTCGGTCTGATGATGGATTATTTTGCCTGAGTCCGCCAGAATGTGTGTATCGATCGCTCGATTTTGTTGTTATTTGCAACTGTTATAAAGGTGTATTTGTCGAGCATTGGAATGTGTCGGTATTGTTAACCCTCACCCTAAGTTACACCTTTTGGAATACTTTTGAGAAAAGCTACACATATTGGCATTCTCCGTAACAAAAAGCTGCCTTTCTCCTGATCGTCAGTTTGGTGAAATCTGGGATTGACCTTGCGTCGACGATCTCGAAAAAATGGTCACGATCAACAGAATTAAGCGCGAATCCCTTCTCTGCGTCATGTCATGGCGTGATTCAGTAAATGTGCGGCATCGAGGCACCCCTGTCTTGAAGTGACTCCGAAGTTGACTTCTGATAATTGTCAGGAAGTCAGGTTGGTACTACGCGAAGGCACTTATGAACTTTTTTGCCTTCCTGTGGACCGTAACTAAGCGAATTGACGGTGCACATACTGCCACACCAATCACAGAAGCTTCGTTCTTCCAGCTCAGCTATTGGCTGATATTGCCTCTGCGCATAATTCGCCAAAAATTGGCCTCCTACATTGTGGTGCAAAGTGCATTTTCAAAAGTGCGCCAAAACAAGCAGCAACCGCCGGCGGTCGAGGCGAGCAGACAGCGGCAGCAATAGTGGCGAGCAGTCAGCAGAAATGGCCAGCAGACTGTGGTGGTTAGAACGTGAGGAGCAACTACGCAACGATGTCTAGCAGAGACGAGTTTGGATGCACCAACATGTTGCTCCATGACGTGTCAGAGAGCCCGACCCCCGACGCACCTGCGCTTGTGTCGAACGACTTTAAGGTCGTGAACAATGTCAACCAATTGATCAACGAGTTCCGACGCGAGGCTGATGTACTTTGGGGTGCTCAGATGCACCTTGCTGATCAGCAATCCGTCAACCAGGACCACATCGTGGCACTATTTCAAACGTACGCCCAAACGCAAGTCACGTCTTAGCTCATCATCGACGCAGACGATCGTCGAAGCCAATGCTACGAACCTCATGCGCGAGATCGCGGCAGGGCTAAACCTGGCGATCAGAGATGACTTGGCGAAGTCAATGGGGTCGATTGAGGCCGCGGCGACAAAGAAGCTGAGTGCAATTAGCGCTGCTTTGCAGCAGCAGCTTAACCAAGCTATTGTAGGCTCTTTCGACAACGTCAAGGCTTCTGTCATGAACAAGATCCAGAAGGAGGCGTAGCTCGTGCTGGCGAACATCCGCGCAAGATCAAGCTTGGCAATTACGGTTCGTTGAGCACGACTATGCGGAGACTGGAGAGTAGCAGTAGTGTTTGCACCTGTGCCTGAGTTACGACTTGCGAATATTTGTTGAGCTCTGTGATCGGTCGCATGAGCGAGTGCAGATGTATCGAAGTGTCCAGTTTGCCAGTTATTGGGAAAGGCACTGAGCGTGTTCGGCAAGTATCTTCGCGGAGTTCGCGGTAATACACCTCGCTTTCCCACTTATAGATGATCTGCTCGAGAACACGAGTCAGCCTCCGGAACCGATGTGCCTGGAAGCCGAGCAGCCGCACCTTCTTGTCGTACCCCTCTAGGTGACAGAGAACCTGAAAGAGAGTGCCCATAGTATCAATTTCTCTCACGATGCGCACAGTGATACTGATATTATGCATGAGCTTGTACAGCGCTTCGTTCTTGGTCGTCTCGCGCGGCTCCAGGCCGAGCGCGTGATTGTTCGCTGTGTTGGTAGGGTGAGGTACGCACTACTCCCTTTCGAGGCCGCGTCCCGACTGCACCATCCACCGCACGTCGCTGCCTGTGTTGCTGGTCGATCTGAACAGGTTGCTGCGCGGCAACGTGAAGCCGCTCAGCAAGCACTCCATCAAGCGCTTGAAGGGGACGCGGATCCCTTGTACTCTCTCACCGTAGTCGGGGTTGAATCACCTTGGCCACATTAGGATTGACCGCGTGTTCCACTCGAGGCCGACGAAGTACAGTCAGACGCCGAGGCACTTCGCAGCTTGTGGCGAATAGGTCCAGAGGTCGGCAACGAGTTTGAACGTCCCCATGTCTCCTAGCTTGATTTGGCTGATGTGGCGTATGGCTTCCTTCCGCGGGGACGGTTAGAGCTCGACAATGCTGTTATTCAACGTGACGCGGTTGGTCGTGGCGCGGAACCTCTCCTTGGCGATGATATCCATGATGATTTTCGCCTCTTCGTACTTGCCCATACTGAATGGGAGATTGTTGAGCTCAATCTAACGTGTGTACAGCAGGGGATGCAGCCGCGAATTGCCCTTGATGTAGAGTAGCTTGCGGTCAGGTCCTCTACCTCCTCCTGCCTCGCTCAAGTGCCGTCTAGCTCGACAAGGGTTTTCGCGGCGCTGATGTTGTGTGTGTCGCTGAGGCGGCGCGTCACGTTCTACGTTTTCCCGTCATGAAGCTTGTACCGCATCCAGCTGTCACGGCTTGCCAGCGACGCGAGGCAGATCTACTTGGGCCCGTCGCGACATGGATGCCTGACACGCACCCCACTTGAGAATCAAGGACCCCTCAGACGCTTCCATTTATAGTACCATGAACGGCGACTCCTCCGTGTCGAAGTCCTGGATTACCTCTTCCACCACCGTTGGAATCGCCATGATGTAGTGGTGCCGGTCTCGATCGATGCGGGAGGCGTTGGGACTGCAGCTCGCACAACACGAAGCGCCTGACTTGTTGCTCTGGTTTGACACGCGATAAGGATGCGTGTGAGACCTTTGACGTCTGCCGCGAAGGCTGTAGCAACTTGACACGACACACGTAACACGCGTAGCTGTATGGTTGGCACAGGCACAGCGCTTCCTGATACAAAACCCTTACCACGTGCCAGGTGCGTCAGCGGTGGTAACTGGTGAGGAGCTGGCGCATGAACGTGTCGCTCTGAACGGTCTTGTATCTGGTCTCTGGCGTCGCAGGTTCGCTCAGGAAAGTGCTTGTCGGAGCGCGTACTGTGAGACGTTGCCGTGGTCTTCGAGTTGTGCTCACAAAGGTTGTGCACGCAGCGAGCGCGTACGAGAGACTCACAGTAACGATTGCACATCCATTTCTCTGCTCGCTGCATGGTATCGGTGTCCACATTCGTCTGCGTCCCTGATCGCTCTGCGCGCGCCACTTCTTTTGAGGAGCGGTGGAGAAGTTGGTCGTGGCGCCGATGTCTTGTAGTGAGAGCGAAGTAGGTCGCGAGATCGTTTTCAACGTTTGTCAGTGACTTCTGGCCAATCTGTTATTGGAGATTGTGAAGTATTAAAGTTGCTGCAGTCCGCACAGCGAGATTCTTCGAAGTTGGCAACAGTGGATCACGGATTTGCGCAGTTTGCAGTTTGAAGTACTGTACTCTTTATTTCTCCGTCGCGGCCAAATCGCGACGGAAAAAATTAATGTATTGTGTTTCTCCTGCGAAAACTTCGTTACAATTGTGCATAGAGTCGAAAAGACACAAGTACTGAACTCTCGGCTTACATGAAATGACGATACCGATACTGACGTCGACAGACCGATATACCGCCATCACTTCAAAACCGTCGATAAAAGGGAAGTTACTTTGTGCGAGTTTTACGATCTTCACACTTGCCTTTCAAGTAACATAATATCTTTACTTTCTCAGCAGCTGATTGTGCAAAACACAGCCGTAAAAGATGACAATGAATTTGCTGGAGGCCTCTGAAGGTTTCTCTAGAGGATTCATAAATCATCCTGACCCCACCCGAGGCAGCGGCGCGAAGGCCGCATTCACGACGAAGTCAAGAGTCGCCAACACGAAGCAAGAGGCTGAAGAGCGAACGAAGCAGCGGTGGAGACTCGAGTTCAACGAGCAGACGAAGAGCTCAAACAGCAGTGAGCAGCAGCGCCGCCAATTTTATGTACTTCGCATTGTTGACAGGCTCCGAGGTGGTAGCAAGCAGCCGCTTAGCGAGTAGCAGCGTGAAGGACGTTGTCAGAGAGCTGGCGCACGACTCGCACGGTTGCAACGACCTCGACTCTTGAAGCCTCCCAAATGAACGTCCCGACTGCCGTCAATAAAGCCATTCGCGCGTTCGATCCTACAGGATCGGGGGTCACTGTCGTGCCGAAGAAAGCGAGCGAGTGGTCCATGACTTTCAAGTGGAGCGTTCGGGTGCAGCACTCGAGTCGCAACACACCGAAGTAACCGTGCCTGGCAAGCCAGATGTGCTGAGACAACTGGACAACGTACAAGCTTCACGGCGGCAAGACTTCGAACGCGACGTCGCACCTGTAGGAAGCTCACAAAACCACGGCCAATAAGACGCAGACAGAAGGAGATCGCAAGCGCACGCACGAAGATGAGCTCGAGGAGCTCAAGGCGAGCCCTTAATTCGAGAACGACTCAAAGCGCCTTCATTTACTCCTGTTCACCCGTACCGTCGTCTTCAACAACCTTCCCTTTCGAATGGGGGAGTACGAGGACCAGCAAATCATGAATGAGTTGGTCTTGAACGAGAAGTTCAATGCCATGCTCAATTGCGCCACGTTCACTGACGTTATCATCGATATGTACGCGTCTGCTCGGAAGGAAGTCATCCAGTGCATCTCGAAGAGCAAGATCGATGTGGTGGCAACCTCCACGATCGTCGCAGACTTCGGGACCTGTCCTCATCAAGCGGCGGGGTAACTCGGCGTGCGAACCTACTTCGTACGTCACAACTGTGCTGTGCTATCGCTGTTGCTCGGGACAACGCGGTTCAACCCGACCTTCAGCGAACGAGTGACCGGGATCCGAAACCCGTTCAAGCGGTGGTTGGAGTACATGCTAGCTGACTTCAGCCTGACAAAGGCAGATGTCTTCGGAGCTGTGAGCAATGTTGTGGTTAGCGTGCAGTGGATGCTGTCGAAGGGACTCGCGCTTCGATGGGAGTGGTGCCTCGCGCACATCGCCAACGCGGTCACCAAAGGCGCTTTCGGGCTCGATCCGCGTCAGTCGTCTCGGAACCCATAGAGGACAGAGCTCATCAACAATGTTCGGACGACAGTGCTTGTCGTCAAAGAGGTGGACATGCTGGGCGTGCTCTTTTGGCTCTCTGCCAGCCGGAAGGCAAGGACAACAAAGTCAACCCTTTCGAATACCACGCTCATCGCTTCATTGGGCTCGCGCGGGTCGCGGGCGAGTCATCGGGAAGTGGGACCCGCTCGAGACATGGTTCGCAGAGCGAGATTGAACCGCTGCCCGCGCAGGTCGGTTTACTTTTGATAGAAAGACAAATGGACTAGAGCTGCTCTACGCGCTGCTCCATCGTATTGCAGCTCTGAACGAGATGTCGCAGGTAAAGACCCCAACGCAGGTGTAAACTCTCCTTAGGCTGTACCCATTGAGGATGGTCGTCCTCATCAGCAAGATGCCGCTCAAGATCTGCGGTACGACTACCGCGAATGAGGAGTTCATTGCGGTCGCCGATCGCGACCCTCTCATTGTGGCGACGAACCAGAAGCTCGCTGAAGAACTTGACGGCCGGTTCTTCAAGCGCTATACTGACGGCGCCGTGCGGCTGAACTGCCCGTTCATCTTCGAGACGCAATTCTACTTCAACCGGATTTCAAGAACATGGAAGCAACATTCAGGAAGGTGGTAAAGTTCTGCTGCCTCGAGTGTGGTATGACAGCGGTGGCGGCAAGAATCGTCGGCCACGTTAAGCGCAGAGTCCTTGGTCGCGTCCGCACCATGATGACGAAGATTGAACTGGGCACAATGAATCTAGATGCCGACAACGCAGGGATAGCTGACGATGAGGACAGTGGCTTTGCTGACGAAATCGTGTCATACTTTGGTGGCGCTGTAGACGCACCGAATCCAGCCGACGTCAGCGAAGGTCGTATCGAAGAAGAGCTACGGCTGTGCCTCTCAGAATTGCCGGTTGCGACAGCGAACGCACTGAAGTTCTGGCAACAACAAGATTATAGTTGCAACTACCAGATTCTCCCTCAAGTCGCAAAAAAGTACATTGGGATCCCCACGTCATCGGCGAAGATTGAGCGAGACTTCGGGAAGTTCGGTAGCATGGTAACGTCAGAGCGCAGTCGCGTCGGCGTCCGTGCCATCGAGCTGTGATCCTTTCTGAATGCAAACCGTGCGTTCGTGAATCTCACGGAAGTTGACACACTCGACACAAAGGAAGTAGCAGCGTCGGTCTCACGTCCCGCCGTGCTTGAGGAGCATGGCGGTGCAGAGGCAGACTTGGACTTGCCAATTATTATGGTATTCTCTGCGAGCGCGAGCATCGACGCTGAAGAGATGAAAGAGTCGAACAAGGGCAGCACCTTCATGCATAAATTCCGAAGCAATGCACACACCGTTCTCTGTACTCCCGGGTCGTCTCATCTCCTTCTAGTCATCGATTTCGCGAAGGAGGTTTTGCTCAACCACCTCCAGGCGGCATTGAATGTCTGGTCGGAGATGCGCTCACTGCTGCCTGGATTTTAAGAAATTTCCTATCACAGTGCCGCTTCTGCAACTCGGAGAGGTCCTTGTAGACGAGTTCGCCCGCGATCTTCTCGTGGAACTGTTGAAGCTCGCTCAAGACGGCCTTCTTCGACGAATCGACAACGGTTCTTATGCTCTTCTTGTCCCCGTCGACGGCCGCTTGCGCGCTAGCAGCTTCGGTTGCTGCCGGCGCGGTAGTCTCAGGTGTCGACATCGGTGTGGTGGAGTAAATGTCACCATCCACAGACTCCGACGCGCTATCCCGCTCTTTCGCTTGCTCTGCGAGGCGTGCCATGGCTACGATGCCATGGCCGGGGGTCGCGGTAGCTGCTTCGGGCAGTTGCTGAGTAGTTAGTGATTCGCCAACCTGAAGCTTGAGGTGCCGAGCGTCAATGAACTCTTGAAGCCTCATCACGATTGCTTGAGAAGACTCTTCCACACGAACCTGCACCCGGCTGGTTGTCCTCTCCTCCGTGAGCTTCCGTGACTCTCAGATACGCTTCTCGAAGCGGCTTTGGGTGTCCTGAAAAACGTCGGCAAGTTGTGAGAGCTAGGTGTTTAACACCGCGGCGGTCGCACTGTTACGTGTGCTCGATGGTGCGCGGGTAGCTCTCGAAAATGATCGTGGAGCCTTACCTTGGTCGTCACTGTCGCCTACACGATGTAGCGCGTCACATCCTCGCTCGACAAACCTCCGGCCTATGTGTAATAGCTCGCGCCGGATTTCCTTCAAAACGTTGGTTGCTGTTCTTCTGCCAGCGCGTCCGATGCTGTCTCGAAGGAGGTGGTGCTGTTGATGGTGACGCGCTCTTTCAGAGGTTTTAGATCTGCGCTACCAGCTTCCTCGCCCTTGTCTCCCGGCCCGCTGCACAATCGATCCCACGAGAGCTTGTGCTCGCAACCCTGTTCTCCGTCTCAATTAGCAGAAGCTCAGCTCGAGCGTTCATGTCCTTCCGCACAGCGTCCTTCGCGGTCATAAGTACAGCAGCCATGGCCCAATCGAGGCGTTGCTCCGGCTCCCTGCCGACTACCACTATCTGTCGCCGACCGCGTCCTCTGCTGCAGCGATTGTCATCTTGACGCGGTCTTGTATGATTCGATCGAGTCCTTGCTCGATCTCGCACTTGAGAATGTCCACGCTCTTGGTCACAATGGCGCCAGCTACGGCTACTGCGTTGCTGCGCCTCTGTTCTTGCGCGAGCAGTAGCCGGGTCTCGGTGTTGAGCTGTGCCGACACTTGAGCCTGCGGTTACGCTTGAAAAAGAGCCACGACGTGCACTTGGTTGATGGACTGGTGGTCCTTGAGGTGGATCTACGCTTGCAGCAGAGCGTCCACCTCGCGTCGGAACTGGTTGAACACGGTCTGGTCGCTCGAGATGGCGCGGTCGCTGGCCTCGTGGTTGGTAGTCTTTGCGATCTCCGTCGTTACGTTGTCTTCGGTATTAATGAGAGCGAGCTCTCTGTAGCTCTCTCCGTCCATTGTCCTTGCAGTTCTCCTTGGTGGCGCGCCTCTTTTGTCGCAGTGGATCTCGCACCCGTTGCATCGGCGTACACGGCAGAATATTAGTCAGTGAGCGTAATTTTGTTTCCCACCAATCAATTCACGCAAATGTGAAGATTCGGTAGTTGGTGTGGCGGTATGTCCCATTTTCCTCTGATTATATCCGAGGAAAGTGGTGGACTGTACTTGTGGAAGTCCACTTCCATCGACAAATTACTTCGTCTTGTTAGGGGTGAATCGAGCAGCCATTCGTCGAGATTTCCAGATTGGTTTGACAAGGTTCCTACCCAGGTCTTCGCCCCGGAGAGCCGTCCAACCTCTGCCCATCCTCTAGTCCTCCTGTCCCGCCTTCGTGTTACCCTTCCGTCCTCCCGTTCATCCGTCTTTCTCTCAATCTGTACTCCTAACACCGTCTCCCTCGTACTCCCGTCCACTTAACTTTATGCTTATCGGTCATTAACTGCTCCGTCCTCGAACATTTTGTTCCTACTTTCTTCTAATATCTCTTCCATCCTTCCAATACCCTTCATCGTCTCTATCTCTCTCGCTTTTAATAGAGAGAGCTTTCCTTTCAAAATGGGGAAAGTAAACCAAATTAACGTTCTAGTATCCATTGTTTACGGCTTTGATGCGTATTTATGCTGCCGTCCCGAATCGACTATCGAAAATTGCATGAATTGATCATACTGTTTAGAAGCGCTATTCAAAATTGCAAAAATGGAGTGTTACTGTCCCTTGTTATTTCGAACAAAACCCGAGTTGTCAAAATATGTACTGCTCTGTTCCAGAATAGTTGCAAGACCGGCTTTGTTCCACATCTAGCAAAATCTGAATGCAAGAGGTGTATTTTTGACCGACAAATTGATTCGTTTGTGATGTCCATCGAGTCGAAAAGATCAAAGGCGACCTCGATCACTATCGACAGATGACCCGATCGCATGAGCATCTCCTTGTGCAGTCGATGCAGCTTGTAGTCGTTACCACCCTGTGCTGCCGCGATTTCCAACATCACTTGATGGAGGGTCAGGAAGGTGTTGTCTAACGTTGCCGACGAAAGCGTCTCTTAGCAGATTCGAACACGAGTGAGTAGCTCGTCGAGATGCGACACTGGCTCCTTGTACTGGAGGATTTGGATGGCGCAAAGAACCCGAGACCCAGTACGTTGAGGTCTGGAGACTGAGCGGGCCGGAAGGCGATACCGATAGACCAACGATCCGCATGAGCCAAGAATTGGATATCGTCGCTATTCGCAACATGATGTCGCGAGGCGTTGTAGTGTTGCACGGTCGCGCACTTTCCACTCCACTCTGGCCACTTCGCCTTGACCGCCAGAATGACACCGTTCAGGAGAACCTCATGGTACGTCTCCTTGTTCGCTGCGAATGGCCGAAGTACAAGCTCGCCAGCATCGCGATGGCGACTGCGCCTCTGCGCTTCATCGTGTTCAGCAAACGGCCACAAGCCGATTCGCCCATCGAAGTGCTCACCAGTGACTTGGTCCGTCCTTGGCCTTGCCACTACTCATAGAACCATGATCTTTGGGATGTGTTACTTGTGTCGTGTCGTTCGATGTGGGTTGATCTCTACAGGGGTCAGTACACACGCCTCTTGGTCTTCTGTAAGTAGAACCATTTCTCGTCCAGGTGCCCTTGATCGTACATACTTGACATGGTCGGATCATTCGACGAGACGACGACGAACGATGACACGAAAGCGAGTCGACCAGCCCTCCGTTCGTCGTTGAGTGCTGGCTTGAGCGTCAAGCTTTGAACCCGCAGAATCTTCTTCTTTACCTACCGATGTAGCGTTGACATTGGCACCCAGTGGTGCCGCTCGGCGACCATAGATCTCTACGCTGTTCAATCGAGAGATCAGCAATCTTCTCGTACAGCAGGCGGATATTCTCCTCCGACGGCCCTCTGCGTCCGCTCTTGTGTCGTCCGTCGGCAAACGCCACCTCTGACGTCGCACCCATCGCGGTATCCGTGTTGTACACCTTCCACAGCCGGTAAACAATGTCGACACTGCACTTCCAGCGCTCGGATACTGCTTTCAGTGCTCCTTGAGGAAGTCTCTTGTTCAGGCACACTCCGAGCAGCTCCATTACGAGCGCGGCCTTCTCCTCCTTCGACTGCTTTCGGAATGTCTTCGACTAGGCCATGCTTTGCATTCGATCGGTGACCTCTTCCATTGTTGCATTTTCAAAGGGGGCTTGCTCAAACCAGTTGTAAAAATAGAGATCTTGGTTCTATTTTTTACCTATAACAGGGGTCTTTATTCATAATTAGCCAATCGGAGAGAAAACATCCTGTAACAATGGCAGCCAAATGGGATAGGATTGGCCTCCGGAGTCAGGTTGACCTGGTGCACCACGTTTAGATTAGCGTCGCTCTTATCGCTCTGAGCGTCCTGATTTGCTTGAGCTCTACTCGGCAACTTACGAAGTGAGTTTCGGCGCTCCTCGCCGTGCTCCTCTCTCTGCGCCGAGCTCCTCGAGCCTCTCACCCTCTCGTTCCTGCACTCCAACCGCTGGGTGCACGCGACTCTTCACGATCGCGACTCTTCACGAGCGTCGACCTGGAGCTTCGAGAACCTTGTCGTCAAGGGCCTTTTTGCCTCGAGCGTCTATCCTTGTCCTTGGCAGGGTCAGCAGATACCTGCCGATCTTACAATCCTGTCCTTGCATGCTCACATCGCCAACGACCACCTAAAAATAACCACAAAAACGGGCGTCCTGATCTGATGCATCTGGTCTGTTTAGAAGGCCCTGGTATTTGTTAGTGTTGAGTTGTCATGATCAAAAGATGAATCAACGAAATATTTTGGAACAGATGAAGTACATAGAAAGGAGAGCGAGACGAACCTCTTTTTTGTATCACGCTCAAGAATTCTTCGTTCGTGGCATACAAAGTTTCATATGTTTCCTTTCGCGACAAATCGTAACAATCGCCGATGTTACGATTTCATTTGAAATTTGTATGGTCGCGGAAACTCGGCCGACATTTTGAAATCGTCAGAAGTTTGATTCTGCCACACAAAGCCAGTCGCACGCATTCCTCCACTCCCATACAACTTTCTCGTTTCGCCCGCGAATTACCCGAATTTTATGTTGATGCTCCCAAGCGATACTCTTGAACTCGCCGCCTCGAAAGTCAATCGTAGAGCATGGCGTCGGAGGCGCCGCAGACGCCACTACCTGCCAACTACCACTTGCTGCAAGACGATGCGCCACCGGCACCCGCACCCGCAATAGCGCGGCTGCCGCCCATCGCGCTCCCACGACCAGTTGGCGACGCCAGCACCACGCGCGGGCTCGTGCGCACGCTGCCGCGCTTCGTGCTCGTGACACCCGGCGGCACTCCTCGCGAGCCGCCCCCACCGTCAGCACTGGGGGCGCCGCCGGAGCCGCCGCTGCGCCTCGTCGTCGTTCTCTCTCGCGCACAGCTCGAGGCTGTCGAACAGCTGCGCTGGTCCGCGTTCTTCATCTTCCTGCTCTACGTGCTCACGTTCTTCGCGTGGCCGTCGCTCGCGATCTCCGTCGCTGGCCTCGCGACCGGGCTCGTCGGCTACACAGCGTGCCGCTTGGCGCAGCAAGGCGCACACCGCCACTGGCTCTGGGTCGTTCTCTTCTTCGCGCTCAACTGCGTCATGGTCCTTCTCCACGCGTTCGTGTTCGCGTCGCTCTTTGTACGCGACTTGCGCCGCCGCAGCGCTGCCGACAGCCAGCCCGCGCTGCTGCTGCTCGCAGTGTTTGTCGCCATTGGGCTGCTGCTCCACGTGCGCGCCCAGCGCATCGCGCGGGACTTTCTCCAGGCGTTTCGGGGCGGCGTTACGCGCGTGCCGCGAGAGCCGGCGTCGCTCACTGTCGTCGCGCGTCCGCCGCACCCACGTGCGTTCTACGTGCACGACACACACGCCCAGGCAGCGTGAAGCGGTGGTGGGGTTTAATAACTGGGAATTTATTTATTCGGCGCAAGCGTGACGTTGAAAGGCCATGTGTCGTTACGGCCAAGAGGAGCCAAGAAAAGAAGAGAACTCCGGCTTCCAGTACTGTCCGAGAGCGTCGAGACGACTTCATTGAAAGCGTCAATCGACTGACGCTCGGGTACTTTCGAACAGCACACAGACACGCACACACTTTGAATCAATCCATACGCTTGCCGACAGCATCAGCCGCCGTCTCTGCTTGTCGGGCTCAGAGGCTCTGGGCTGCCTGGTGCCACGCGCGACTTGCGTCGCGTCACTTCTGTCGACAGTTGTCTGGCAAGCGTCACGATCCCGGTAGAGGACGCGGCCCCGCACGCTGAGCTCGTTCCAGGCGAGCACTACGCTGACGAGTAGGAGCTGGAATACGAATCACGGCACGAGGACCGGCACTGCAGTGCAGAGACGGAACTGGAGCCGCCAGAGCAGGCAGGCGAGCAGCTATCGAGCAGGGCTGCCACTTCTACCGGAACAAGTCGCACGCGCCGACGTGGGCGAGCGTGAGCTGGAACGAGAGGAAGAGGAAGTTGAACGACTGCTAGAGCATCCACAGGAGCTGTCGCTGGTACACGCACACAAGCTGTCCGCAGAAGATCACACTGGTCGTGAGCGTGAGCGTGGTCGTGGCGATGGCGTCTGCGAACTGCTGCTGGCGTGTGGAGGCAGGCGTGCCGCCAGCAACACCGATGTGCAGAGTGGGCATCGGGCACACGACGCCGACTGCGTATATGTCCGTCATGGGGGCCGATGTTGCTGGCAGCACCCAGTTGAGCATCCACGATGCCACAATGTTGGCGCGACTGGGGGAAGACCAACGACGACAGCATCGGGCCTGGCGGCACGGCCTGGAGCTTGCTTGATCTGGCACCGGTAGCCCATAGACTGCACGGTCCGGGATGTCTCGCCCCCACTCGCGTTGGCGGCAGATGAGTCACACGAGGAGGACAACGAGCGTGTCCATCGTGTCCACAACGACGTCGGCCACCATCACGCGGTGTCGCTCGGACACCACAATGGTGATTTCGTGTATCTCGCTGATCAGTTCCGGACGCCCACGCTGCGACCAGCGCCAGCAATGCGCGTGTCCTGGAACACACGACGAGGCACGCGATGGTGATCGCAGTGGCTGTGGAGTCATCTTCCGACACGAGCCGAAGCGAAGATGGCAGCGATGCGCAGACTGTCACCGAAGACGTAGTTGGGGAAGAGATGCGACTTGAGGCGCTACATGAGCGCGTTTGAGACGTTTCGCTGGCGCTGGCTGAACACGCCGTGCTTGATCTTGACGATAGCGTCAAACACAGAGAGGTACTCGACTGCCTCGATCGCGTAGACAGCGTCCTCCATATCGTCCGCAGCAGTCAGGAAGAAGAGAACAGAGGTTCGTGGTTTGAGCTGCAAGTAAAAACAGCAGGTGCGCATGCGAATCAAACACCAACGAGGATAGAGAAGAGAGATAGAGAAGAGAGATAGAGATGGAATGAGTTGGATAGGATGAAAGCGATGCTGTTATGACGCAAACTCACGCGATTGAGAGCAACGCTGGTGGTGGACGAAATGATCATTATCTTCTTCGTGGACAGTTGGTACCAAAGGTGGTGGCGTTAGTGCTGTTGCCATTGTGATCTTGTGTGCCAACGTAGGAGATGGGGTTCGCACAGGACTTGGTGCGAGTAAACCGTCGTATACGGCACTGCGTCGAACCCATCGCTCAGTATGTGGTTTCAGCTAGCGACGGAGGCGGGGTACTTTGCGGGGCGGTTGGGGCGGCTCGGAGTCGTTCACCGACTTCGTTTTACATGGCGTGGGAGTTGGCTTCGGCGAGGGTACTGACAGTTGAGTCGGCTTATGTCCTGGATATCCATCGCTTTTTGTCGGACACGGTGTCAGCGACGCATGTGGAGTCTTGCTTGTAGTTGGTGATGGTTTCAATGTCAGCGCCGGTGAGGAAGTCGGAGAAGAGATCCCCGTGCTGGTTGGGCTTGGGGTTGTCAAAGCCTGAACGTCTAGCTGTACTGTGGGAGTGACAGGTGTCGGCGTGGCCAGCGTCGGAGTTGTGGTGACAGGAGCGGGAGTGTCTGGAACCGGAGTTGTAGCGACAGGAGCCGGTGTGTCTGGAGCCTGAGTGGTTGTCGTTGGGGTCGGTGTCGCTGGTGCCGGAGTGGTGGCGACAGGAGCCGGCGTGATTGGTGTCGGGGTTGTGGCGGTTGGAGTTGGACCGACTGGTAATGGGGTTGTGGTTACAGAAGCCGGCGTGGCTGGAGCTGAAATTGTGGTGGCGGGCGTAGGTGTCGCTGGTGTGGGCGTGGTAGTGAGTGGAGCTGTCATGGGGGGTGCGGGATTGGAGGGAACTGGTGATGCTGTTGAAGGAACGGAGCCGACTGGTGCGTCCATGCGAGTCGAGACGCAGCCATAGACGCCAGACTCCTTCGCGATGACCTCACATTGGCTGAGCGGCGGACAGTTACCCTTCTGAAGGCCGACGCAGACCGGCCCTTTCGTGCAGTAGATAGCATCACCGACGATGCTCACGGGGAACCAGTTCTTCTGACACTCGGAGGTGAGAGTGACTGGTTGTGACTCGGTC
>JAASFJ010000606.1:0-18820 GCA_023333755.1 Globisporangium uncinulatum
ATTTAAAACAAATTCAAGTCAAATCGGTCCATTCGAGTAAAATTACCGTGACCGAAGCGTTAGCATATTCATCCATATGTTGTATAAGACAACATAGCAAAACATGTTGTATAAGACTACATGTTTCTTTCTACTTCAAGTTAAGTTGTGAAATTCACCATGTTTTCGGATTTGAACGTGAGACACTCGTACTTTGGAATCAAGTATTACAATGTCACATAAGTTGTTTAGACAAAGCTGCATTCATTCAACTCAAGTCTTAAAGTCACAATTTAGATGTTAGTTATGTTGTAGGTCGACAATTGATGGGACAACATGTTTCATTTCTCGTTTTCAAATCTCCGGTAATAGGGGGGGTTAAACACCTGTGTCTGTTGTTGTTACTTTTAGTGCGTCACTTTTCAAAGTACCTGGAATTCGCTTAAGTACGCGCATCCGTGATGGAGATCACGGTGGTGCAGCGCGGGAAGGCGGAGGGGATGAAGGCGAAGGCGACGAAGGCGTTCGGACGCTTCGAGCTCCCGGACGCCGCGAGCGTCGCGGACCTCAAGACAGCGTTCGCTGCGCAGACGCGCATCTCGCGCTACCGCCTGAGCTTCAAGCTGGCTCACAGCGACGCCCTCGTGGTGCGTCCTTGCTTCGTGGGTTGCAGGCACCATCGTTCCCTCACTTGTTCATCCGGACACCTACTGTCGTCACTATTGCAGTCGCTCGCAGACGACAGCCGGCGTCTCGCGTCCTACGGCGTCACGAGCGGCAGTGAGTTGCTGTTCAAGGACCTCGGGCCGCAGATCGGCTACCGTACCGTGTTCCTCGTCGAGTACTTTGGCCCGCTGGCGCTCATGCTCCTGTGCGCGTCACGTCCAGCGTTTCTATACGGTGCTGACGCAGCAACCACGCAGCCGCTTGGCGCCACTGCGCAGCTCGGCGTGCTCGCGTGGAGCGCGCACTTTGTCAAACGCGAGCTCGAGTCCGTGTTTGTGCACCGCTTCAGCCGCGCGACCATGCCGCTCTATAACCTCTTCAAGAACTGCTCAGCGTACTGGCTCGCAGGCGCCGCAGTGGGCTACGAACTGTGCCACCCAGCGTACGAGCCGCCAAGCTCGCAGCGCCAAGTGCAGGTCGGGCTCGCGCTCTTTGTAGTGGCCGAGTGCCTCAACTTTTGTGTGCACGTCCAGCTGCGCAACCTGCGCCCGGCCGAGGGCTCGAAAGCGCGGCCAGTGCCCACTGGTCCGCTATTTGCGCTCGTTTCGTGTCCCAACTACACGTTCGAAGTGCTCGGCTGGGTCGGCTACTCGGTCGCCACGCAGGTCGTGTCCAGTTACGTATTTACGCTCGTGGGCTTCCTCCAGATGACAGAGTGGGCTCTCAAGAAGCACCGCGGCTACCTCCGGAGCGACGGTGACGCATACAAGAAACTGCGCCGTAAAGCCATCGTGCCGTTCGTGCTCTGAGGCTCAGAGGAGCCTCTGAGTGCTTCGTGAATTCGACTATGCATGAGTGCTCGCATCTCAGTAGGACATGTATCCTCCATCGGCGATCTCGGTGTGTAGGGTGGTCTTGGAGTCGGCCTACTTGGTCGCGACACCAAGTGGACGTGCGTGATGCAAGTGAAGCGATTGTCCCCTCTCTTGGCCAAAGGCGTTCTATTCAGGACAGGCTGGGGCTCCTATGATCCTGGCGACGTTACTGTGCTTGCACGTCAAGTAGAAATGCATGCACGCTGCTTCAGCTTGAACTCGACTGGTGCTCTGTGTCGCGGCGGTGGCAATTGAAAGCTCGAGATGACCCCCAAACCCAGTTGAAGATAACTTCAACTTGGCCATCAGTTCGCAATTCGACATCCTGGATACATTTCTCATACAAGAATGGCAATACAGTATTTGCGAACGATAATGTAATCACCAAGGTTCGTTTTAGCTCTAATTCACCTGATTTATTTATTTCCTATTATTTTGTGCTAAGAAATATATAAATCAGGTACATTTTTTGCTGCTCTTTTTTCGGCAGCCAATCAAATTGCCGTGATAGTCCAGATCATAAAATCTTGATGGTATTTTACTTCGCAATGAAACTCTCGTCGTTGAACTCACCAAATTGTATGAGAGATGTCGAATCCTTGCCCTGTTGATTGAAGCCATTCGTGTGACGTCACACTTCCAATTTCGACACCTCCTGCGCAGGACTTCCGACACGTGAGCGAGCTGGAAGACCTCGGAAGGCGAAGCCTCCATCTTCACAACAATGCTCGACCTCCGTGAGACCGCGTCCGGTGTCGTTGGCGCCTTCTGCTGCGTGTACGCGGGGCTGCCGTTCGAGGTGGTGAAGACGCGGCTGCAGACGCAGGGTGCCGTCAAGACGTACAATGGTGTGCTACACGGCTTCCGTCGCATCGCCACTGAAGAAGGCGCATTTGCGCTTTGGAAGGGTGCCGTGCCTGCGCTCTCGAGCTCTATCATTGAGAACTCGGTGCTCTTTAGTGTCAACGGCGTCGCCAAGCGCGCGGTGCTGGCTCTGCACGCCTCCAAACTGCGTGACGACAGCGAGTACCAGCTCACGACGCTCGACGAGGCGCTCATGGGCGCCTTCGCTGGCATCTTCTCCGCCACGGTGCGCTTGCGTGCGTGCATGTTTGCTTGTTGAATACGACGTGCGCAGTGAAGCCGACCGTGAACCGAAACAGGGCGAGAACTTACGAGCTGGGGGTACATGCACAACAGGCGATCACACCGGCAGAAGTGATCAAGTGCAAGCTGCAGTTCCAGCGCAGTCGCCTCGGCAAAGGAGGTGTGTGAGTGTGGGAGCGAGCGCTGCTCTCATGGCGCTGCAGTACTCAGCCCTGCTGTCGCTTGTTTGGTACAATGTCCCCCACTCTTCCTTTTCCAGAGTACCAAGGACCACTCGACTGCCTGCAAAAGGTGTTCCGGCGAGAGGGCGTTCCAGGGCTCTTTCGTGGCTACTCGGCGCTGCTGCTGCGCGACGTGCCGTTCAACTTCTTTTTCTTCGGCTGTTACGAAGCGTACACGTCGGCGTGGGCCAAAGTGCTCGGGAAGGCGTCCAAGAACGACCTCAACCCGGCCTTCATTCTCGCGTCCGGGGGGCTCGCGGGCGCCACGGGCTGGAGCGTCGTCTTCCCCGCTGACGTGCTCAAGGCGCACATGCAAACTGCGTCGCAAGACGCAGGCGTGACGTCGCTCGGACTACGCGGTGCCACGCGGCTCGTGTACTCGCAATACGGCATCCGCGGCTTCTATCGCGGCTGGTCGGCCGCTGTGCTGCGCGCGTTCCCGGCGAATGGCTCGCTCTTCCTTGGTGTCGAGATGACGCATCGTTTCTTCCGCTACATCGAAGCCAAGTAAGTAGACGGTCAGGATATAGAGACAAAAACGAGAGGCTTGTGGGAGTCACGCCGCGGCTTCTGCTTCTAGGGTTGTCACTCGTGTGAGTCTTGTCACTCGTGCGTGTGTGCGCGTTATCCAGTCGTCGTCGTCTTCATGGGATCAGAGCGGGATCTTGGGCTTTTAATGTGAGCCGCTGCTTATAGCCTGCAGCTCTTATTCGCCCGCTCTACGAGCAGACCCGGCTGTTCGCTCGCTCCTCATGCGACTTCAGCTTATTCTCCCGAGCAACAGCAGTGTCTTGGACAGTAAGAGGCATGGCAGCAGTGAACACGACGGTGCTGGAAGCGTGCGACGTTCAACAAGAGCCACCCCCTGCTCCTGCTCCGGTCGACACTGCTGACAGCAACGACGATGCGTCTGTGAGCTACAGCGAGGACACCATTGCGAGAGCGACACCAGCACCAGAGCTACGTCCTCCCGCCTGTCTGACACTAGACAGCATGGCAACACTCGCCGCGCTCAGACAGAAGGACGCAGAGCTGCAGCAGTTGCAGCGGACGCACGACGAATATGTTACTTCGAGCTGCGAGTACGAGAAGGAGCTCGAGGGCGAGCTGGAGCGCTGCGAGAAGCGAGCGCTGGCGCTCGAGCAAGCCACGCGCGCGAGCGAGACCGCACGGGCGACGCTGAGCGCGCGGCTGGGCGACGTGCAGACGCAGCTCGAAGCGACCAAGCAGCGCGAGCGCACGCTGCTGCTTGAGCTCGAGGCCATGAAGTGGAAGATCCAGCGCCTCGAGCAGGCGAACGACGAGCTCGAGACCACTGCGCGCATTGTCCAGGCGAGCGTCGAGGATCTCGAGTACAAGCACGAGGCACTGCTCGAGCAGAACGTCTTCCTAGCGCAGGAGAAGGACGAGATCGCGCGCCAGCTGCTGGCGTCGCTGGCGATACCCGCACAGGTACATCCACTGGCTATGGCGGCGTCCGGCTCGTCGCTCGTGAACGTGCTGCCGCTGCACCGCCAGCAGTCAGCACCGTCGTCTGCTGGTGGCGTTCGGCAGCCGCAAAGCGCACGAAGAGCGGCTCAGAGGACCGTCAAGAGCCGGTATCCGGACGTCGTCGAGAGCTGCATCCACCTTACATGCCAAAAGTGCCGAGCAGGTACCAGCACCAACAGTAGAGTCACATGCGCTCACAGTCGCTCCGCCGCTGCGGCACTCGAAGAAAGCGCGAAGAAACGGGTGACACCGTCCGCGTTTGAGAGGCTGCGACTGCGGATGCGCGCGCTTTTCAACTGCTTCGACGAGAAACACACCGCTGTGGAGGCTGCGAAAGCTCCGCCCACGTCGTGAACAGCGAGCGGTCGGCAGGAGGGAGAGGGAGACGCGAGCCATGAAGAGCGTAGGTGTGAGTTCGGTGGGCATTCCCGAATCCGCCGTCTGCCGGTCACAGCGTGCGTCTCCCGAGAGCCAAACTCGTGCGTGTGTGTGTATCCAGAGCGTCATGGCGCCGATCTCGCGTCCCACTACGGTCACTGCTGCAGTGCTGCTTGTGAGCTCGTTGGTGAGTGTGCTGCTGCTGCTGAGCGCTGTCGAGTGCAAGGAGTGCACGCAGAAGGAGCTCCGCGTCTTTGAGGAGATCGGGGCACAGGTGAGCGCGTGCGCCAAGGCGAGCGGACTCACGATCCAAATGCCGCCAAAGGCCAGTCTCCCGCTCGCATCGGCGGCCACGCTCTGCAAGACGCCGACGTGCACGCACATGCTCGGCACCGTGGACGACCTCACGCTGCCGCGGTGCGAAGTCCAGTTCGACAACCGCAACGTAACGCTGCAGACGGGCATCGACCGCTTTGCGGCGCAGTGCGAGAGCGCGAGTCCAGCGCCAGCGCCGCTCTGGAAGAAGAAGGCGTCGTCGTCTGCGTCGTCGTCCGGGTCGGGCGTCGGCAAGCGCAAGGAGAAGTCGGGCAGCGCGAGCACGAGTCGCGCAGGCAGCGTCAGCGTGGCGGCTGCTCTCTTGCTCGCCGCTCTCCTGACGCTCGTAGTGTGAGCGCGGTGAGGCTCGCGTGGGGCGTGGGGCTCGGCCTTCAGCGTCCTCGGTTCCAGCGGCAGAACCTGACGGACGCAACGGAGTCTCCGACCGTCACGTCACATGCCTCCAACTACTGTAGCTGCTCGACATGAGAGAGTCAACGACGGCTTTTTTCTATATAACGGCTTTCATTCCGCATCGACCTCGCTTGATGCACGAAAGGGAAACCTCGCGACCATCACTCTTTCGTTACCTTTCTTTTCTCCCGAACTACCGCATTCTGTGGCGCGCCAACACAGCGCTGTGCTGCCCGCCAGCGTCGATCTGCAGAATCTCAGCGTCGCCGAACGCAGTCTTGCTCCACTCAAGCGCGCGCGGCCGCAGCTCGTCCTGCTCGACGCCGTTACCCAACGCGAGCATGTCGCCGTAGCCCCACGCGTAGAGCGCGTTCTTCTCGGTGAGCACGAGCGCGTGGTTCGAGCCGGCTGCGATCGCGCGCACGACCACGTTCTTCTCCTTCTCCTCTGGGCGACCGAACGCCACCTTCTGCGGCTGGTCTTTAAAGTCGCCCGTCTGGCACTCGTCCTGCGTGCCCAGCTGCCCCGAGTCGGCGCGGCCAAACGTGTACACAGCACCGTCACTTGTGAGCACGACCGAGTGGTGCGTCCCGCCTTCCACTGCCGCGACATTCTGCGTCGAGAGGCTCTCGACGAGCTGCAGCGCATCGTGGTTCTCAGTGCTGCCTACACCCAGCTGCCCGTAGTTGTTGAGACCCGTCGCGTACAGGTACCCGTTCGCAGCGAGCGCGACAAGCAGGTGGTACGACCCGCAGCCGATCGCTTTTACCTCTGGCAGCGGTTCCTTCCCGAGCGTCACACGCGCAGGCGTCAAGTGCTCACGGAAGACCATGTCGACACGGTACTCGCCGTCGGCGTCCTTCATTTCACGCTCAACGGCACGGCCCAGCTGCCCCATCTCGCCGAGCCCCCACGTGTACACGTGGCCCTCCGTCGTGCGCACTGCATTGAATGAGCTCCCACAGCGCACGTCTACAGCGTGCATGATGCCCTTGATGAGCACAGGCCGCGCCTGTTTCTGCTTGAACGCGGCCGCAGGCGTCGCTGCGTCGCACCAGGGCTTGCCCTCTTTGTCTTTGTACGAGCCCCACGTGAAGACCTGGCCTGCCGCTGTGACCACCGCTGTGTGGCAGTCGCCGCCCACAATCTGCACCGCAATCGTATCTGGACCAAACCCGTCGACAAGCGCCGGGAAGTTCTCTTCGCCCGTGCGGCCGAGAGCGCCGTCATCGTTGCATCCCCACGTGTACACCTGACCGCCGGCTGCGATCGCAGCGGAGTGTAGCCCACCGCAGGCCATGCGCACGATCTGCAGCTTAGTGAGTGACGCGACAGGCCGCGGGTACTTGACCATCATGTCGGCGTCGTCCTCTACACCGTGGCCGAGCTGCCCGCAGTCGCCGCTGCCAAACGTGAGCACGGTGCCAGACTGCGCACCGAAGCGCATGTCCACGTCACGTGCGTACGCGATATACTCGCGCATGTTCTCGAGCCATTCGCCGTGCCGGTTGTGCTGCCACTGCGCGCGCACATTGGCGGCGAACGCGCGGTTAAGCGCAGTGAGGTGGCGCTGCGCCTCTCTAGCGCGTGTCGTCGGGACCGCTGTAGACGTGGCCACGGCGGTCTTGAGGTGCTTGCGAGTGCTCTCAGTGGTCTCACGCTCGCGCTCGAGCGGCTCGAAGTCGCGCGCGCGCTTAGCACCCGCTTCGGGGGCGGCGGCCACAGCACTCATGATGGTGTTGCTGGGCTGTGTTGCTGGTTGGTGTTGTTGGTGGGGGGAGGTGGCGGAAACTCGGATTTTGTATGAGCGAGTCGTGTCGAGTGGCGCAAAGCGGCGTGAGTCAAGCTGACCTGATGAGAAAAGCGAGGGAATGAACATTGACTGCCAAGAAATGCAGCCAATCGGAGAAGCTCCCGCCATCTCAAGATTTCCTAATTTTCAGGAAGTCAGGTCGAGATGTTGATTCAATCCGCCGTGTCGAATCAATGCGATATGTTACTTAGCTGGAAAATGGAATCGCGCGAATGCATGCACTCCAAATGACAAGAATGGACAAGTCCACGAACCAAGCAATGGCGTTGCTGGTCGCGAGCATTGGTGTCGTCACTCTCCTTCCAAGTGCTTTTCTCGCCCTCGCTTTCGTCACGCCATCTTGGCTTTCTCTTGGGTGTAGGTTGGATCCACAACACATCCGCGAGCGCAGGGATTTCGTCAGCAGCAGCGACAGTGAGATTACATGCGAAAATGATACTTTGGATCACGCTGATCATGTGGCCCGCAATGTACGGTACGTTAGTGATATGCACAGCATGCACGTACGGGTGGGTATGGCAACGCCAAGACTGAACTCGGCAAATGTGCTTTAGGTCGCGGTCCACATGCGGGACGGTGGAAATGCGCGCAGGGTCCGAGCAAGAGCATCACGCCAGCGAGTCCCGCAACCTTCAACCTTGAGGACGTTGTTTTCGAGCTTGTTTTGTGGGATAGACTCGCATTTGCACTCAAAGCAGTAGACAATTCGGCTCTCACTTGCCGTTTGTAACACCTCGCACCGGACACCTACTGATTTACGACAGCCTCAGCTTAAAAACTTACATGTTCCACCCCTCCACTCTCATTCCGCAAACGCACCCACCCACACACACACGCGCACACCAAGTGAGAACGCTCCGAACGCACCAGCTTCCTTCCAAGCTCAACCACCAGCAGGAGGCGCGCGACAAGCAAGTACCTCCTTCCAACCACAGAAGCGGCCAGATGGCGACGTCCCCCACACACCACAGCTCGACGCTGCGGCGGCTCGTCCCACCGCCACCCGCCAGCCCGCCCAAGACCGTCGAGATCCGTCGACTCGTGTCGCCCTCGCGCTCGCCCTCGCGCTCGCCCACGCACGCACCCGCTGCGCCTCCTCCGCCACCACTGCTGTTAGCAGTCGCTGCCGCACTACCACCATCACTGCCAACACCCACACCACTGACACCACCGTCGCCTCCGAGCGTCGCTCCGAGCGCCAATAGCGCCGAGAGAAGCGGTCCGAACCCACGCACAGAGGACGAACTCGCGCGCGCTCGAGAGACGAGCGAGTGGCGCGAAGCTGCGAGTCGGCTCAGCGAGCGCGTGCGCGAGCTCGAGATGGAGAACCGGCTGCTCAAGAGCAGCGGCCGCGCGCCGTCGCTCTCGCTCTCGCTCGTCGACCCCCCGCGAACGTTCGCTGGCGGGGAGATGCGTGCGTTGCTGAAAGCTGCGGAAGCTGAGGACGCGCTCTTGGAGAGCAGCGCCGCCAGTAGCATCAGTGCTCTCAAAGCAGCACCAGCCACCACACCACTGCACCAGACGCAGAGCCAGGGCGGTCGCGGCTCAATTGCCAAGTCCAAGAGCTACGCGAGCGGCTTTGGGTACACGGGACTTACAGTCGCAGAGGCCGTGGCTGCGTCCCACCGCGCCCGCTCCAAGAAGTCACGCGCAGCAGCGAAAGCAGCGACGCCGGTCGACCAGCTGCGCGCGGGCTACTGGAACGGCGACAAGAACGTCACGAGCAGCTTTAGCTGCAACAACCTCGCCGACATGGAGCAGCGCGACGTGGCGATCGAAGCGCTGCGTGGACAGCCGCCAGCAGCGAGCAGCCGCGCGTCGACACCTGCAGTGCTATCTGCGCTGCCGCCACCGGTGCCAAAGAAGCTCCCGCTGTCGCAGCCAGTTCCCGCGCCACCAGCGCCGCCAGCGCCAGTGGTGGAGAAAGCGAGCAGCACAACGACACGCGGCACGACACGGGGCGAGCGGGACGCGGCTGCGCTCATGAACTCGTTTGCACGCAAGAACGAGTCGTTTGTGCTGCCGACGAGCGCCGACATTGCGCAGATGGAGCTCGACAGTGCACGACACCAGCAGCAGCGTGCGATCGCGACGTCGTTCCGCGCGCCTGAAGCGATACTCTTGCACTCGTCGTCGAGCTTCCAGAGCGTCGTGGACGAGGTCGTCGACGACGAGTACGACGACGAGTTTGACGACGTTGCCCGTCGACGAGGCGACGGCAGTGGGAAGGTGGCGGCTCCAACAGCGTTCGACGGGTACGCAGGCGATGCTGTCGACCGCCAGCGGATCACGTCGCCGCGGTCACTCCAGGAAGCCGGACTCCGCTCGACCGGGTCGCTTGTCGCGCCACCGCCGTCACGACGCACTGGGAGCCGCCACGGGCACGCCGCGAAGCTGCCGCTGCCACCACCGCAGCGAGCCAGCAGTAGCGACGTGCGCATGTGGGTCGGGACGTGGAACATGGGGGCCGCTGACCCATTCGTTGACGTCGCTGGGATCATTGACGAACAGCGGTCGGGTGCGATGCTGCAGCACTTGCTACCGCACGGGTACCAGCTCTACGTGCTCGGCGTCCAAGAAGGCGTGTCCGAGAACGTGTACCACGCTGTCGAAGCGTACTTGAACCGCAACGTGCACGGCACGCGGTACTACCGCGTTGAGCTGCGCAACAGCCGCGCATTGTTGCCGAACAAGCACCACCCGATCGACGCTGTGATTGACGCTGTGCACGGTCGTGGCGACGGCGCATTCATGGGCACCAAGTTCACTGGCCTCGCAGTCTTTGTCTCTGCGCCTGTGCAGGACAAAGTCACGCTCGTACGCGCTGGCGTGCACAAGTTTAGCGTCACGAGCGGCTCGAAAGGCGGCGTCGCAGTCGCTCTCCGCGTGCACACGACGACGCTCGTGTTTGTGAACTGCCACTTGGACGCGCGCAACGACGCGTACCGGCGCGAGCAAGTGCGGACGCTGAACGCGAGCTTGGGCAAAGTCATGGGCCACTACAGCTTTGACCTCACGGAGCAGTTCCACCACGTCGTGTGGATGGGCGACTTGAACTACCGGATTGTGCACTTGGACCCGGAGATGGTGCTCCACATGCTCGCGGAAGGCCGGAACCTCGAGCTCCACGACAAGTTTGACGGCTTGCTGAACGACCGGCGAGCGACTGGCGTCTTTGAGGGATTTGTCGAACCGAGCAAGTTCCCGGACTTTTATCCGACGTACAAGAAGCTCCCGAAGCGCGGGTTCGTGAACGAGCGCCAGCCGTCGTGGCCGACGCTCGTCTACCGCGTGCTGTACAAGGAGCCGTTCTACAAGGGCGGGAAAGTGAAGAAGCGCGTGCCCGGCTGGTGCGACCGCATCCTCGTGCACTCGCTGCTCGTGAGCGACTCGAAGCTCGTGCCCGAGAAGGTTGAAAGTCCGTTCGACGACGGCGACAGCGACAGCGACAGTGACGGCGCACCAAGCGGCGTCCAGTGGCTCGACAACTACCGGTCGGTGAACCACGGCCACGGCATGGACGTGAGCGATCACAGTCCTGTGTTTGCGACGTTCGTGTTGAGCTTCCCAGGTCTCGTTCCGCGTCCGTCGGCGAGTTCGAAGCTCCATGCGCTGCCAGCAACGCGCGGCTCGCGCTCCCAGTCGACGCTCACAGGCGTCAAGGACGCGCCACCGCGTGTGCGTCCGTCCCAGAACGGCGGCAGCTACTTTGACCAGCCAAAGGTAGTGCGCCACCTGCACACTGTCCGCCCCGTCTCGACTGTCCTCATTGTGTCGAACATGCAGCTGTGCTGGAACCGGCAGACGCTCGTGCCCAAGAAGACGCGCATCGTCGCGCCGCTTGTCGGCGAAGAAGACTTGAAACAGTGCGACGTGATTGGCGAGCGCACTGCCGACGCAGCGGCTTCAGGGCTCTCGCTCTCGCTCAACGCGCTCGTCCAGCACAGTCGCCCGTTGGCGCACTTGCACATGCTCGTGTGGGTCAAGAACGACGCGGTCGTGGGCCACTGCACGCTCTCGCTCAAGCGCCTCGCACGCGCAGACGAAGGCGGCGAAGTGCGGTTCCGCGTGCCGCTCTTCCACCACTCGACGCGGCTGCTGCACGAAGGCCACCCGCTGCTACTAGCATTCTCATTGCGCGCCAAGACGTTCGCTAAGTAACGGGCCGCTTCTGAAGGCCGCGTCGTTCGGATGGTGGAGGCACGCAGGCATGCACTCACCACACACATACACACACAGGAGAGAGAGAGACAAGGACCCCCACTTAGTAGGCACACAAGGGGGTATAATGCACACCCGACACCCACACCCACACAACTTGAGAGGTCGCGGCTGATCAGTCAGTCAGTCAGTCAGTCAGTCCCACTACTAGAGCAAGTGCGAGAGCAAGAGAGCCATGAACCAGGAGGACGCCGCAGCCACGGCCCCGCTCTTCGAGCGCGTGCTGGATGGCGTCCCGGTGCTGACCGACCCGGACGTCAAGCAGAAGCTGCTACAGTGGTGCGTCTCCTCTCTATGTCCTCGTCCTCGTCCTTCCTACTCGCGTAGCTATTGCGAAGAAGAGAGAGAGAGCCAGAACCCTCTCTTCACAGTCGTTTTGGACGTGGCGCGAGTGCTAGGAACCTGGACGCGACGCTGCAACTCGAGCGCTTCCACGTCCGCACGCGCCTCACAGAGGAGAGCGACCACGAGCTCATCACGCGGTTCTTCCAAGACGCAAGCGTGCGCGCCTCACTAGCAGTACGTAAACGCACCACTCATCATCGTCTTCTCTACTACCACCTCTTGAACCCACATTCCCTCGTGACTACTCGCTGTCCAGCTACCGTCTCTGCAAGACGACACGTGCGGCGCCGCCATGCAGAGCCGTCGGCTGCGCACGAGCGTGACGAGCCGCACGTTCTTCAACCGCCTCACTGTCGCCGGCGTCGTGAGCGCGAACGGCGCACTGCGACGGTGCGCAGACGAGTGGTTCGACGGTGCGCAAGCGAGCGATCTGCTCACAGAGCTGCTCGTGAACCCCGAGTCCGAGCACGCAGAGCTCTTTGACGCAGACGAGCAAGACGAGCTGCTCTTCCGCTTGCTGCGCGCGCTCGTAGTGGGTGGTGCACTGCGCCAAAGTGACGATGCGTTCGCACCGTACGAAGACGCGGCCGTGCGCTTCTACCGCGCGCTCGTGAGCGTCGTGAAGGCGGCGGACGGCGGTTCAGTGGTCGCCACCTCGCGCGTGTATGAAGTGGCGGGCGGCGCCGTGTTCCCGTCAATGGAGGCGAAGAAGAGCAGGAGCGTGTCGCGCCACAGCTCGTGCTTTGTTGTGCTGGACGCGCGCAAGCGCTGGCTCACGCTCTGGCGCAACGACTTCCACGCGTTCTGGTAAGTTTGTTGTCGTTGCTTGGGATGATGCGGATGGCTACATTCAACCCAAGATTTTATCTGAAGTTGAGTATGGTCATACTCACGTGTAGGTAATTCGAATTAGACAGAGCAGCATGGTATACTTTGCGCAAGTTGCTGCTGCAGCGACTCGCCCGCCACCAGCAAGCAGCTCGACGGATTCATTCAACTGGCGAGGTCACTCGGCAACTTGCAAAGGTGGTCCGGTATTCTCCATTTGGCTCAAGCTTCTTGTAACTCCTACTCGGAGGGAAGGCAACCAGACAAGGGAAGCTCTCAAAGGAACGCAGCAGTGCCGTAGAGAGCAAGCGCAGCAGAGAGCTCACAGAGAGTTTGCTCGCGAAGGAGCTAAGGAAGGCTCGCAGGCTAAGGGCTGCAAAGCAGCGCAAGAGGCGCTAGAGCTCACAGAGAGCTCGTCCGCCCGCTAAGGAGCCAAGTTAGGCTCGAAGGCAAGGAGGCTCGTACAAAGCCAGAGAGCTTGAGCTTGTCCGATAGGAAGAGGAGCGCCGCCTCAGTCCGCTTACCATGGCGCTGAGCACGTCTGACCCGTTCTCAAAACTGAGGAACGATGGCAAGAAGGACATGTTCTCGGCCTGGAGGACAGGATCATCGCCCACTTGCCTATTCTGTCCGCTGATCAGGCAATGGATCAAGCGATGCTCGCTCTCTCAGTGCCATCTGTCACGCACGACTGCTGGCTGACGCAGGCGCGCATACCGCCGCCGCTCCCGTCCTTGAGCGCCAGCGCGACGCTGGAGGAGGAGAACGAGCACAAGTGGCAGGAGTTCTTCCGCAAGACACAGCAGGCGTACGTGCGAGATCTCTTGCTCGAGTGCGTCCCAAAGGACTTCCGCGCTGGTCGCGAGGCGGTGCTCAAGCACTTGCCGTTGCCTCGCATCTGGGGAGCACCTTTACGTAGAGTACGGCCGAACTCCAGTCGAGTACGCTGTTGACCTCTTCAGCGACCTGATGAGAGCCGCGCAGAGAGATTTCCCAAACATAAAGCTCCACCTCGGGCGGCTGAAGGCCAATACCAAGGAGCTCAACCGCTTCGCACTCAAGCACATCAGAAAGGAAGTCGTGTCGGAGGTGTACATGCGCACTATGGTGCTGGCGCTGTTGCCTCGGCAGCTGTCGATGGATGACTCCATGATCACGAAGGAGGTGCTCACGTTCGACGCGCTGGGCAACAAGTTGTATGAGCAACTCGGCAACTGATCGAAGGCGCAGATCTTCGCCATGTATCCAAAAGCTGTTGCGGACAAGCCGACGCAGCCAACAGCGTCGTCGGCGTCTAAGAAGAAGAAGAAGCGAAAACGGAGAATCTGCTGCTCTTGAGAGGAAGGACACTCCGACAGTGACAGCTTCCAGTCAATCTTTCCCTTTGCAACACCACGTGATAAAATTCAGGTCAATACCTCCGTTTTTCAATTCTTCGCTCACGAGCTCCACTTTTTCACACAAAATGGCCACCACGCTACCGCGCGTGCCTGTGCGTCTCGGCGCACTGCGCACGACCATCACAGCTTCTCCAGCTGTCTCAGTGCGTAGCAGCGAAAGCGACGGCAGCGCAGCGATCTTCTCGTCGTCGACTGCGCGTGTTTGTCGCGTCTGCGCACAGCACGCGGCGCGTTACACGTGTCCGCGCTGCAATGTGCCGTACTGCGGCGTGCCGTGCTTCCAGCGCCACGGCGACGTGTGCACTGAGCGCTTCTACGAGTCGATCGTACGTGACACGGCAGCGGCGGTGGGCGACGGACACGACGGCAAGAAAACAGTCGGTGAGCTGTTGGCGCGCGTCAAGCGCTTCCAGGACGAGGCGGAGGACGCCGCAAACGACGCGGCTGGTGACGACAGCGAGAGTGAAAGCGACTATGAGGAGCACCAGGACGCGTTGGAACGGCTGGAAGCGCTCGCGCTTGCAGACGAGCAGGAACTGACGCTTGACGCGCTCACACCCGCGCAGCAGCGGCAGTTCCTGGCCGCGGTCGCGGACGGCCGCGTCGGCAAGTTTGTCAAGTTCTGGCAGCCCTGGTGGCGCTTGAACCCGCGTGTATACGCCCGCGAGACTGCGCGCAAGCGCAAACAGCTCGTCATTGAAGAAATGAGCGCTTCGATTTCCGAGGTTGCTGCTGGTAGCACCAGTCGCCACGCAGTTGCAGGTGTACCCATCGAGAGTGATGGTCACGAAGAGGAACTGGGGCTCAGTGCTGTTCTGATCGAGTCAGCCGCGTATCCAGCCGAGATCTTCACAGACGCAGACGCGCGTGCAATGCCCGCAAGCTTGGCGCAGTTGCTGCGCGGCCGCTCGCCAGCGCCGCAACTGCGCTTCCACTTGATCGAGATCCTCTTTAGCTACGCGCTCGTGCTGCGCACGTTCAATGGCGACTGGCAGCAAGTGCCAGACGAGGCCGCGACGTTGTTGCTGCACCTGAGTGCTGTGCTCACGCGTGTGGACGCTAAATACGACGCCGTCGAGTCCGTGCTGCACGCGTGTCTACGTAAGCAAGTGGACGTGGCGGACGACGACAGCGGCGCTGGGGCGGTCCCGACTTCGAACTTTAGCAGCGACGTGAACCAACAAGTCGTGCGTGACGTGACGCTGCTGCTCGCGTGTCGCATGTTTGTTCTCGACGCGCTCAGTGACGCAGTTGCGATGCTTGGTGCGGCAACGGAGCAGTTGGCGCTGGCGAATGACCGGAAGAGCGGCCGGCAGACAGCGAAGCGCCTCCAGCTCGTGACGAAGAAGCTCCAGTTTTTCCAGACGTGGGTCTTCCACTCGCCAGAGTCGCGTCTCGAGGCCACAGCACGCGAGTTGGAGCAGGCGGCGGCGGCAGTGGCTACGGAGGCGAGTCGGTAGAAAGAGAGAGGGGAAGGGGGATGCAACCTGCAGTGAGATATATATATTTAGACACAAGTTGACAGGTTGCGAGAGAGACACGGAGAGAAATTTAGAGCAACAGAGGGAAAGTGAAAGATACAGCGAGAAAAAGAGGAGCAGCAACAGCGAGAGAGAGGAAGAGGGAGGCAAGGGAGATACAGCGAGAATACAGACTCTAGGAGAGCGAGAGTGAGCTTCACAGCGTCTTTCACATTAGCATAATTTTTCAGGAACGAGAAGAGCAACTTCCTTCCCTTCCAATCCCCTCCCTCTCAGTCATCTTCTGCCCCGAGTTCTGCTTCTGGTGGTCGTGGAGACGCGGAACGAAGAGTCAGTCAGCTCTCTTCTCGCTCGTTCGCTCGTTCGCTCTCTCGCTCGGTCGTGGTCGTGCGGAGGCACTGGAGTCAATTGAAGTGGTGGCTGGGCTTCTTCGCTTGCGCTCAATCGTCACAAAAGTCTATCTGCTGGTTGGTTGGTTCGTTGATTTGATTGATTGGTTCACACTTGATGGGGGGAACTGGACAAGGAGAGAGAGAGAGGAGATTGGGAGCGAGAGACTGACGCTGGCGCCACCTCCGCTCATGCGCTCGGACCGCCGCCGCTGCCACTGCTGTTCGCGAGCGCGTTGAGTGCCGTAATCCACTTGTTGAACTCGCGGCTCGACGGCGCCGTGAGGATGAGCTTCTTGCCCGACTGCTGGAACTCGGGCGTGTTGATGGCAAACGTCAGCGCTTTCGGGTCCGACTCGATCTTAGCGTCCGTGAGCATGAGCGAGCTCGACTTGGCGCCGACTTGGTGCACCATACTCTCCTTCTTGTAACCCGTAAGGCGTGCGCCTTGGAGCACAAAGAAGCGCTTCTTCGAGCCAATGAACCGCCGACTGCTCGCGACCTTGAGCACGCCTTGCGTGCACGTGAACGGCAGCACCGCACGGACCCAAATCGCCGGTCCAATGAAGTTGTCGACGAGCACGTACTCGCTCTTGGGCGTCGTCACGAGGAGCTCTTGGAACTTGGCGCGCGAGCTCACGGTCACAATCTGCGAGCACATGATCTCGTCTTCGAGCAAGTTCGTGTCGCGGTTCACGAGCAAGAGCCGCTCGTGGTCGGTGAGGAGCAAGTGGTACCGTTTTTTGCGCTTGAGCGTCACCGGACCGGCCAGTAAGATGCTCTCGCGGGTCTTGAGCAGATTGTCCCAGATCCGCATCGTTGGCGACCGGACAATCGCGACGAGCGCGTTCCGGTTCCGGCGCTTCACGGCGCTGCACACATCGGCGCGCATCGACAGCACCATCTCTTTCAAGAGCTCAATCTCTGGGGCCGTGAGCACACTGTCGGCCGCAAAGCCGTCGCAGAACTCGAGCATGTCTTCGACCAGCATGTGGTCGGCCGCACTCTGGTTGCTGGACGCTGAGCCACGGCGCGAGCCGGGGCCGCCGGCCCGTGGCGACGGTGCGACAGTCGACGCGAACGAGAAGCGGCTCGTCATGACACCAGTCGAGCGGCTCGGGGTCGGGGGCGCGAGCTTGGAGCGCGCAAACACAACGACCATGGGCCGCACGGGCCGGCTCAGCAGCGCGATCGCGCGGTTGTACTCGAGCCCGCGGATGACTTCACCGTCGACGGCGTGGATGATGTCAAACTGGCGCACGCCGTGGGCTTCCGCGTACCCGACAATGTTCGGGTGCGCCATGGGCAGGTCTTTCACAATCACGTTCACGTCGTCAGTCGTGATCGTCATGTTGAGTGTTGGCCCACGGAACTCGACTGCAAAGAGCCCGTCGCGGACAAACGGCCGGAAGAACTGGATCGCAAGCGGCCGGGACGGTGTCTGGAGCATTTGGACAACGCTCTCGTAGCTCCGACCGACTGTGCGTGCGCCTTGGACTTTGTAGATCACGTCGTCGACTTGGATGCGGCCGCTCGCTTCAGCGGGCCCTGCTGTCCCGTCCGGACGCCGTTTGAACTGGTTGACGATCACCGAGTCGCCGTTGTGCTCCCGGACAGTCATACCGAGCGCCCGGTCGTGGAAGAGCACTTCAAAGACTTCGCTGCGCTTCATAGGCGCGAGCGCTTCAGTCTTGGGCGAGAGACAGAGACAGAGCGGGTGGGCGACGGTAGAAAGCACGTCTTTGCTGATCTGCACGAGGCTCGAATTCGCCGTGTCGATGAGGTCGACCCAGGCTTCGTCCGTCACGCCAAAGAGCGCGCGCAGCTGCGCTTCGACGAGCCCTTCGAACGCTTGCTCAGGGACGTCGGGGTCCCACGACACGACGCGCGTCGAGCCGTCGTCCAAGTCGATCACACGCACGCTGTTGGGGCTGGTGGCGATGCCCACGTTGCTCAGACTCGCGGTTCGCTGCTGGGCCTGGAGCCGGGAGGTTGGCGCAATCGCCATCGCCATAATGTGTGGTGTGTGGGTTGTGTTATGTAGGAGTATGTACAAGAGAGAGAGGTGGAAATAGGTGGAGGAGGCGACGTGGGGAGAGTGGGGGCTGCTCTGCTCGCCTGTGACTCGACTCGACTCGGGTGGGTGCTGTGTCGCGTCGGCGGCGGTGAATCGGAAGTGTGCTTGTTTTGGTTGTTAGTGTGTGGGGATGGAGCTGAAGGCTTCGCTGGCACAAAACGCGGCATGGTTTACGCATTATGAGAGGCGTTGGTGCCGAATTGTAAAAAGCAGGTAAAAAGCAGTATCGCCATCCAAAATCAGTCGCGCGAGCAGGTTTTACGAGAGCGTAGAGAGGGAGAGACAGAGTGGCCGAGTCGCATGCGCGACGGAGCGACTGTATGTTTGGAAGGAATGCTCGACGGAAGACGCGTCTTAAAGAGGCGCGCGCAGAGCAGACGAACGACTGCGATCCTCGAGACGAGCCCCTTGTCCAGGCTTGAACTCGACGGATCGACTGTGCTCACGCAGAGCCAAAGTGCAAGCCGAACAACAGCAGCGAGTCCACGCCGCCGAGTGACCAAGACTCGGAGCGAGTCAAGTTGAAAGGTCCCGTCCACCACCGCAACCACAACAAAGCACGCAAAACACCCTCTATCCACACTAATACGCCTCTCTGGTCTGCTTGGAGAACGACGTCCCGAGGAAAGCAGCAGCAGTAAAAGTAAAACACGCGACAGGCTTCATGACAGCACCGTAGCGCGCGCAGCGAGAGTCGTCCGACAGGACACTTGCGTTTAGTATGTGTGCGCGGAATCAAAGCGAGCCAGTTGGCAGTGGTGGCACAAAAAAATTGAATAAAGTCGCCAAATTGAAAGGTTTCAGCAATGCGAGATTAGAC
>JAASFJ010000607.1:0-18796 GCA_023333755.1 Globisporangium uncinulatum
AGTGTGTACGTGGGCACTCACGCTCTCTCGAACTCGTGCGTTCAACACAGCGATCCAGCTCATGGAGCAGTGGCGCACTCAAGAGACCCGGAAGCGGAAACTCGTTCTTCTCATGCTCTCGTCCATCTCACTGGGCGGCTGCGGCATCTGGTGCATGCACTTCACGGGCATGACAGCGCTCCAGCTCGCGCTTGAGGACGGCACGCTCGTGGTCGTGGACTTTGAGCTCGGGCTCACGCTCGTCTCGCTCGTCTTCGTGGTCACGGGCGTGTACATTGGACTCCGTCTCTCGTCGAAAGACCCGTTCTTCCTCGAACTCGAGCAGAACCGGCGCACAGACATGCTGGTACGGTGGGCCTTTGGTTTGGCTGTCTATTGTGTTACCTGAAATCTCACTGTCCCGCACGGTCGAGGCATCCACAGCTGTGAAAGGGGTGCGACTGTACGCGGCCGGGAAGGTTCGTGAGGTGAAAGTCTGCGGGTGCGCGGATGACACAGCGTTCTATGTCGACGGGGACGACAGCGCCGCTGCGGCGATGGCGGAACTGGAGGAGTTCAGCATGGCATCAGGACTGCTGGTCAACAAGAGTAAATCCATCGCAGTGGCACTGGCGACCAGGCACGCTTCTGCCACCGAAGGCGACTGCGACACGGCAGCAGGCATTCCGATGCTTCCCGAAGGCGACGCGTGCAGATACCTGGGGATCCAGGTCGGACGGACAGACGCCCGCGACGTCGACTGGCCACAGCGAAAACCCACACCACCATCCAGCGTGGTGAGCTTGCTCGTGCCATCATCGTCCCGAAGGTGCTTTACGTGGCACGACACGTGTGGTCGTCCCGAGCCTCGACCGCGGCCCTGCAGGCGTTCACTAAACGCTTTGTGTGGGGAGGTACCAGTAGTGGTGGCGGACGCGCATGGATCAGCGAGGAGCAAGCTGAGCTGGCGCCGGCAGACGGCGGCGTCGGCGTTCCCAACCTCACCTCGGAGCTCCTGCTTCTCGGCGTCATGACGGTGGCGCGATGGGCTACGTCAGCAGCTTCCTTCGATCGGTTCATTGGCGACGCGCTGTCGGCGGACGCTGGGGCGATTACATCCAATATCACACCGGGTGGCAAGGTAGACGCTGCACGGTCGAACACTTTGGAGGACTGGTCGGTGGCTACTTGCGGCGGCGCTAGAGGCGCGCGCCCGCACTCGCTAGTACATCAGACAAGATTGCAATCAGTGAGACGTTGTGGTCAGCACTCCACACAACCCAGTGGCAGGGCGCGGAACTCGTGATCAAGGCTGATGCGGCGGCGCTCAGGCGCGTGGCTCCGATCGAACGGCGGCGAAGGTTGGAGAATGGTGCATTCTGCCCGGAATGGCTGCAGTACTGTGAGTTGCGACAACCATCTTGGCTGAACGCGCCACCGGACTCCCACTCCTACTTGCCGACGTCATTGGGTGGGACTGTGCTGGGTGATGCGGTATGCTGGGCGTGGAGCAAGCCCGGTGAACTTAGTTTCTCGCACCCACGCGGAGCGCTCCTGCTGTCGGCACCTCGCAAGCGCGCGTTCGAGGTCATCTGCAAGTCGCTCGTGTTCTCGTATCCAGAACTCATTCGACGTCCACGAACGGCCGACAGCATGCGGCCATACCGACTCTCCGCCGAGCGGCATCACGCCTGGCGTCTACGCGCCGACGGCATGATGACCACGCACGACACCGCCATGCCTGTCGCGGAGCACGAACCGAGCACGAGTCCAGACGCCGACCGTGCGGCAGCGGGGTTTGTACAAGGCGAGAGTGTCATGTTCCACGCTCGCCCTCAGCTGACGCGGCTGGTTCAGGTCTGGGGACGGGCAGCTCGGTGGCGCCCGCAGCGACGAACTCTCAAACATCTCTGCAAACCTGCGAGGACCGCGACCGGGGTCGCAAATCGTGACAGACGCATCCGGCTCTAAGCCGAGAGCCTCGCCCTCCCCACCCGCACAGCGATTGCTGAAGGGCTCAACTCGCTACAATGGCGCACCATTGGTCGCATACCCGGAATCTCCGCCACGGCGCGCCAGCTCATTCATCGGCTGAAGGCAGGGGGTCTGTTTTTCTTGAACCAGCACGACAGCACAATGCGGTGTCCGTACCAGTCGTACGTACGAACCACTATCGCCACCACAGCATATGTGTTCTGGGAGTGTCCCCACGCGGAGGCGCTCTGGCGTTCCGTGCTCGCCGCGTGGACGGCGGTTGGTGTCGGCTTCGTCGCGCGTCCAGCGGCGGCGGTATTCGGACTTTGTCTCCCCAATCGCCCGACACGGCTATCACACGCGACGCACGGGGCCTCAGAGGACGCGACAGACAGCTCCGCACCAAGCACCGCCGAGACCAACAACGCGACCACTTCAACGACTGTCTCGTACAAGGTTGCTACATTGGTATGGCAGAGTATGTGCGTCACCACCATCTCCTTCATATGGCGGTGCAGATCGCAGCTTGCGGCCGATGACCCGTGGGTGGACGCTGCTGTGAACCCCCTCCAGACGGCGCAGGCGATGGCGGCCACCACCTCCGGACTTGGCACGCTGTGTCGGCTCGCGAGGGAACACCCACCGCGCTCCACCTTCGCGGAGGTCGCACGTCTCACTCGAGCACTCAGACGCGACGCGGACGCCATCGGCGCATTCCCGCCGCCCAACAAAACCACTTACGTGCTCTTCATCTATGGCGGCTCGCGTGGCACATCTGGCGCGGCCGGAGCAGGTTCGGTAATCGTCGAACTAGGCCCCAGCTCTGCCACTACGCACGTCCGGTGGATCCGAAGCGTCTCATACAAGCACTCACGCACCACGGCCTCGGAAGCCGGGTACAAAGCACTCCTGGACGGCTTCTTCGAGCAGACAAGGAGCGGCACACGCCGCTGCACATCGTCGCCAGCAGCGCGGTGCTCGTAGACCAAGTCAAGCGCCACCGGCCACCAAAAGCTGCGCGTCTTGCACGCCTATATCACAGCTGTGAGATGGCGGCGCAACGTTCGCGCAATATCGTAGTCGCAGCAGCCGCGTGAGCACAACCGAATGACGCACACAGCAGCCGAAATCGCTATGAACAATCATCGCTCAAGCCAACACACGATGCATTCCCACGCGACGAGCTCCGGCAGGCGGAACAGCACCAAGGCTCTGATCTGGGCATTGGGTACAAACGAGACACGACTCCATCGGGCGCGCGCTGGCTCGAAGCAATGCGCGACGCGCGAAACTTTGATGACCTCGCGAGGTCCGGGATGAGGGTACACACGGAGTAGAAGCCTAGGATACTTCTGGCTGATGCCGAGAGGCGGACGCGGAGGGATGGATATCTCCGTTCAAGTTTGTAACGCAATATACCTCACTGTCCCTGTCACTGTCACTGAAATCTCACTGTCGAGAGGTTGTCGACAGGTGACGAACCTGAAGAAGGCCAAGATGTCGGTGGTGGTCAAGAGAGACCAAATCAGTCGGCGCATCAAGGTACGGAGCCTCCACACACACAAACACATGAGCGTCACTGTGCTTCTCGTCTATCGATCGCACTACTGATGGAGTGGCAAACAGATCATCGCGCTCTTCTCGCGGCTCGGGCGGATCGGCGGCGGTGGCGCCTTCGCAGCCCTCGGTGTGCTCGGCATGCACTACCTCGGCATGATGGCGCAGCGTGCGAGCGCCGACATGACGCTGCACAGCGGCGTCGTTGCGCTCTCGGTCGGCATTGCGTTCGTGACTGCGAACGCCGCGTTTTAGATCCTCTTTCGCGTGGTTCGTCGCCCTCTCGCTATCCCACCGCTACGCACTCACGCTGCTGTGCTTGTCCGTCCCATCTCTCGGTAGCTCACGTTCTTGCCGAACAACGAGGCGCTCTGTCTAGCGAGCGCGCTCGTCATGGGCGTCGCAGTCTGCGGGACGCACTACAGCGGCATGGGAGCCGCTACATACCACGTTTCGGAGGAGAAGTACGCGCCCACAACTGGCGTCGCGGTCTCTGGGAGCGAGGCGTCGATCGCCGCGTCACACGGCGCACTGCTGCTCTGCTACTGGCTCCTGAGCTTCAGTGTCGTGCGCATCGCGCGCAACCACGCGGCTCAGAGGCCGCGGGCGGCGCCACGACGCAGCAAGGGTCGTGCCAGAGGGCTGGTATGCGCGACTCGGCTGGCGTCACGTCCAGTCCACCACCTGCGCACTCGCACTCGCACGCGAACGGCGCGACACCGCGGGACGTTGGGCTCCCATTGTTTGTCGTGCATTCGAGCCACCGCAAACTGTACGCTGCAGCGCAGACCGACTCGACTGTGTCCGAGCTCGAGCAGCTCGAGGACGAACGAGGACGAACGAGCTGACTCACCACCACGATACGAAGAGCTCTGATAGACGAAGACATCAACAGCGCATTTCATTCTTTACAACGTTATGCTTGTCAAACGACTTTTTGACTCACTGTGACTTTGCAACAATCGCACTTAGCCGACGTGACGCGGGGTGAAATGACGCGGGGGGTCTCAATACTTGCGCGCCGCCGAGATCGACGCGCCAATAAAGACGCCGAGCGCTGCAATGACCGTGTAGAGCGCAACGTGGTTCGCGCTCACAAACTTGCCTTGGAGCGCGTGCGCGACACTAGCGAGGCCGTGCGAGTCCGTGTACGAGCGCAAGAGCTGGTACGCGTAGTAGTGCGCTCCCCGCTCGCCCAGATCCTCAGTGAGGACGAGGTAGATCGGCACGGCCTTGATCGCAGGGCTCACGCGACCCTTGTCGAACGCATTCTTGAGAAACAAGTCCTTCTTCGTAAAGTAGTCGAGGTTCTTGGGCGCGAGACCGCCGGTAATGTAGAACCCACCACGCGGGAGATACTTGAGCATCGCATTGCCCGCTTCCCGGCCGTACGCACTGGAGGTAGCAACCAGTTCAGTTAGCCAAGTGTTTCTATCAGTAGACCAGTCAGGTATCGACCACACAGCCTACGTACGCGACAAAGATCTCCATCGCTTGGTTGCACAGCTCGTCCGTCTTAGCGTGGTCGCCCACGACTTTGCCTTGGAGCGACTTGGCGCTCTGGAACTCGGCCAGCACTGCAGGGTTCACCTTCTCAGGGAACTTCTTCGTGAGGAACTCGTAGATGGTCGCGAGCCCAGGGCCGCTAATGATGCGCTCGACTGAGAAGCGGCTCGAGCAGCCCAGCTGTGCGTCATACACCCACACAATCAGTCATCCAATAGCTCCACAGACGCACACCCGGCCGCCCATCCGTACCGTCTTCTTGAGGTCTTCGTAAATCTCAATCTCGAGCTTGTTGGCTGGCGCAAAGTCCGTGTGGCCGCCTTCGCACGCAAAGCACGAGTACTGGCCGTCGTTCCCCGCCGTGAGGTAGCACTCGCCCAGGCCCGTGCCTGCGCCAATCGTCGCAATCGGTGCGCCTTCTTCCTTTGGCACGTCGTTCAGCACAATGTACTCGTGCGGTTTGAGCGTGAGCAGTCCGTAGCCCATGGCTGCAAAGTCGTTGATCAGCCGCACGGTTTTGATCCCCAGCTCACGCTCGAGGCCCGGGCCGTTGATTTTCCAGCCAAACTTGATGTTTGTAAACCTGTCAGTGGCGTTTACAGTACAATGTCTCGTGTGAGTAGCCAACCAAGCCAAACAGCAGCTGAAAATGACAGCTGACTGACGTACTCGACCGTGTTGTTCATGATCGGACCAGCGCACGCGAGCACGCAGGCGACTGGGACGCGGCCGTTCAAGTTCGCTTCTTTCATAAAGAGGTGACACACCTCCGAGAAGCTCGAGTGGTGCTCATTGTGGTACTTCTTGGCAAACGTAATCTCGCCTGGCGCCACATTGCCTGCAATGTGCGACCAGAAGAAAAAGATCGTGAGGAGGTCCAGTCGCACGTTGTAGTGGAGACAATTAAATGCTCGGAAAGATCTGCGTTCGAGTCGCAACGTAGCATACGGACGACGTACCCTTAAAGTGCGTCGCTCCGTGCGGGATGAGCCAGAGCGAGAGGCGCGTGTTGGTGCCGCCGCAGTCGCCCGAGATGATGAGGTCGCCACTATGGTTGCGTGACGTGACGGAGGAGGGGGAGAAGTGAGCGAGTGGAGGGGAGGGCAATTCATGGTCGCGTACAGAGATACCACAAGACGTACGTGACGCCCATGGTCAGAGAGGCGGTGGTGGTGCTGCTGGTGCTGGTGCTGTTTGGGACGCGGATTTGCGAATGGGCTGCGATTGGGGGGCTGGAACGGGGTCCACAGCTGCGTGAGTCTTGCATCGCTCTTCAACCGTGGGAATCAAGTGAACCGATGCTTGGACAAAAATTCGAGGTTATTTCACGTTTGCTTCGCTTTTTTACGCACACGCTACATGAAGTATAGGATTCGTTCATATTCAGACCAGGTGTACATTCTCGACGGGATTAACTTCAGGATTGATTTATCCCCCGTCTTTATGATGGTGCCTCAAGTGTTTTAGACTAAAACAGCGGGTCGAGCAGGACTATAAAATTTAGTCCTGCTCGACAACCACGACCCGCTCATTGTTGTTCCACCACCACGATCGTCTCCCCAAGCATGTCGCCTGGTTCGGGGTGGTGTCGTTCTTCCCTATCGCAGCGAACAAGGCAGTGATCGACCCAGTTCTTGTGTCCACCAGTCGTTTCCTTATCCCTTCTGGCGAGAGGTCAATCAATCGAATCCGAGCCAAGGCGTGACTGAGTGGCACTCCGTGGGAATCGATCCGTTCTCCATGTTGGAAAATTAAATGAAGAGTGCAATCGATTCTGCACTTGCTTAATTGATACTGTCCTAATACGATCCTCCCGGTATTATGTCAACGATTGGAATCTCCACACCTTGAAGCGTCGTTGGCGGATCTATCCCAATAGTCCCACCACTTCATAATGTGGGAGCTCGACGTCCAGGACGCCGCAAGGCAACGCCGCCTCGATTACCTCGAGTTACAGCGCAGTCACCAGCTACCGCCGGACTTTGCGCAGCGAGTGCGCTACTTGTAGTCATTCTGAAAAGCGACCATGTGAATCGATCGTATCATATTTGGCTACATTCACACACCTCCATGTCTGGCTACTGTTCAGGTAGCTGCCGCTGTCTCCCACTACACAAAGCACAATGGAGCAAAGCGGTTCAACTCGCCACCGCGTGATGCGTTCTGCAAGGTGAGTTTGACCGTCAAACATGGATCCGCGGATGCTCTTCATGCGTTTGAGTTGATTTGCTGACGCCAATCGATCGACAGGACGTTCGTGGACGAGAGCTCTTGGAAGAGATCGATCTACAAGACTTGGAGCTCACGAGCGAGTGGCTGGCAACGATTGCGGCGCACGCAGCGTCTCTAGGTAGGCAAAGGAAGGCGGCGATTGAGTCACTCAGAAGAGAGAAGTGGTGTGTGTGCGAGCTAAAGAGTTCGTGTCGCTCTGTGCGTCCGTCGTCAGATCGCACGCAATCAACGAGAGTCAAGCGAATCACGCTGGCGGGAGCGAGCGTCTCGGATGCAGGTATCACGTCCGTGAGCACGTTCAGGCAACTTACAACACTCGACATTTCAAGGTGCGTGTGCCTGGTCACGTTCAGGACGAGAGACCACAGGGCCTCTCTCTTACACTCTCTTATCGAACGGATCCCTTCCGTGTGCAACCAGGTGCTCGGCACTGACGAACGACAGCCTCACGACGATTCGTCGGCACTTTGGCTTCTTGCAGGAGCTGCACATTAGCGAGTGTCGGCACTTTACCACGCCAGTGCTGTGTCAGGTCTGGAAAGACTGCGCGCACTTGCACACGCTGTCCGCGAGAGGCTGCCCGGGCGCCACTGATGCGTTCCTTCAGTGCGTCGCAACGACGAAGCGGCTGTCACCCGAGTGCACGCTCCGGTCGCTCGACGTTCGGCGTTGCAAGCACGTGACGTCGTCAGGGATCTCGTACCTCGCAACATCGACGCTGAAAGACCTAGCGGTCGTGTCGCTGAGCATCGGCGACTGCGTCGAGGTCGACAACATGGCGTTCTTTGGCTTTGAAACCAGCACGGGGCTGCAGCACCTCACAGTACTCAACCTCTGCGGCCTCGCGATCGACGAGACCGCCGTGAGCTGGATCGCAAAGGGCTGCCGCGCGCTCGAGCGCCTCAATCTCTCGCGCTGCAAGACGCTCACAGACTTTGCGCTCCTGCTACTCGCTGTGCTCGTGCGACCCGACGGCGCGCTCACGCATCTCAACCTGAAAGCGTGTCCGCTCCTCACAGACGCTGGCATGAAGAACCTCTTCTCGGTCGCCGCCGACACGCACGACAGCGAAGGAGACGCCGACGTGCCCCTGGTGGTGCTAAACTTGAAGGACTGTCCGCAGCTCGGTGACGAGTCCCTGCGGATCCTCAGCCGCCACTGCGCGAGACTCATGAAACTGAACCTGAAAGGGCTTCGGAAGGTGTCGGATGCGGGCGTGATGCACATTGGCAAAGGCTGTCCGTCCCTGGCGTCGCTCCAGGTGTCGGGGCGTCGTCTCTCGACCCAATCGTTCCAGCTCCTCGGGAGGCTCTTCCGGAAGCTCGAGGCACTCGACGTGTGTGACCGTATGGACTTGGACACGCCGCTCTGTGTTCAGTACCTCACGGCGCCTCGAGCAACGGCGACACAGTCGCTCACGCAGATCAACTTGAGTGCGACGAATGTGTGCGACGTCGGCGTAAGCATGCTCGCAGTGAACTGCCGCCAGCTCGAGTGGATCAACCTATCGAAGGTGCGACAGCTCCCGCACACTCCCTCCCGATCTGCTACGTTGGGTTCGCGTCCCTCATTCTCCTAACCGGCTCTTCTCTACGTGTCGTATTGGATGCAGTGTGTCAGGCTGACTGACGTTGCGGTTGAAGCGCTCGCGTCCTGTTGCTTTCAGCTCCAGGAGCTCCTGCTGTCGAACGTGAAGGGAATCACAGACCGCTCGCTCGCAGTGTGTGCGCTCACGAAACTGCCGCTGCGTGTGCTCGACCTCAGCAGCAACACGAACATCACTGACACGGGGGTCCGCACGCTCTGTACCGCGTGCCCAGAGCTCCAGGAGCTCCGGTTGAAAGGCTGCGACCGGTTGTCGCTCCCAGCACTCGAGCACTACAACACGGAGCTCTTGCCGTTCACGCGACCGATGGAGGCTCCGACCCTCTCCCAGAAGCTCGCGACTGGCGGTTCGAGCGCGACCATGCTGCTCACAAGCCTTCCAGCGCGACACGTCGAGCTCCTGAAGTTACTCACGCGGTTCTACGACAGCGCATTGGTTTTACAGAGTAGATTCCGCTACTGGAAGCAGAAAGAGACGTCGCTGCTCTTCCTCGCGCGTCGTCGCCTCGTGCGGGAGACGCGTGCTGCGAACAAGATCCAAGCGTGCGCTCGACGGTTCCTCGCGTGGCGACGCTACTTGCGTCTGCTCTCGCTCGAGAAGAACGTTGTGAAGATCGTGTTTGTCCAGTCGCACGTACGCGGCACTGCCTGCCGCTCGCGTGTCCGCGTCCTCCGGTTCTCGTTCCACCGAAGCGCGCGTGTGATCCAGCGAGCGTTCGGTCCGTTGCTCCGAGCGCAGCTCCGCTTTCGCCACGCGAACGCGCTCGTTATCCAGCGTGTCTACCGAGGTGTTCTCGGCCGACGCGTCTACACGCACATGGTAGCCGAGCGGAAGCTGGCTGCTGGTGCGCAGATATGGGTCTGGTACCGGCGGTGTACGTATCGTCAGGACGTTCGCCGGCGCTCGCTCTGGCTTCTGCACAAGATCCGCAGCATCCAAGGCCAGTGGCGCAAGCACCGACGGCGAGCGAACTTGACCACGTACTTGGCGTTCTACCGAGCGATGGCGACTCGGATCGAGAGCGTCTGGCGACGGGCGCTCGCACGCGTCCGCGTACATCGAATGCGACTCGACATGAACACTGGTGCGCTCACTATCCAGCGAGTCTTTCGAGGGTTATGCACTCGAAAGCGCGTGCACGCGTACCGGTCGCTCGCGACTCGCAGCGTGACGCTGATCCAGAGCCACTGGCGCCGAGTCCTCGCCCGACGAGCGTACGTGCACGACCGACAGTGTGTCGTTCGGATGCAGCGGATGACACGGTACGCTCGTCTGGTGAAGCGTTTCCGCTCCGTCACGCAATTGGCGCTCCAGAAACACCGGACCGAAGCCGCGACGACGATCCAACGCCACGTGCGCGGGTGGCGAGGACGCAAGCGCGCGCTCCTGTATCGCAAGATCCAGAATGCCAAGTACGCTCGCAAGGGCCAGCATGCAAAGCACGCAATGATTCGACGAGCGCTGATCCGATGTGGCGCAGCGACAGCGATCCAGCACTGGGTCCGACGCGTGCAGGCACGACAGAGGATGCTCAAGGTCCGGCGGTGGCGGCGCTACGTCGCGGCGAGGTGCATCCAGCGGTACCTCCAAGCGTGGCTCCGTGGGCTCCGACGGCGCCAGACACGCGAGGCAAAGACACACGCGGCTACGACGATCCAACGTGTGTTTCGAGGACACGTGTGCCGAACCGCTGTCAAGGCCGAGCGGCATCGACAGCAGTGTCTCACGAGCGCGAAACGCATCCAGCGGATCTACCGGGGCCACCGCGGCCGATGCGTCTACAAGCAAGTCCGCGCTGAGAAGATGAAGGCAGCGCAGCTGCTCCAGCGTGCGTTTCGGACTCGGCACGCGCGACAGTTGTTCGCGATCAGCCAGGCAGTGGCGGCGCTGAAGGCGAAAGACAAGTATGAGCACTCGCTCCGCGGCTGGATCGATGCGAAGCGGAACCCGATGGACGAGCTGCACCGGCGTGCGAAGCTGCCCCGCGAGAAAGCGGTGCTTGTAGCACTGAAAGCCAAGTGGGAGGCGAACGCGGTGGCAGAGCAGCGGGCAGGGCGGAAGTTTCGGCGTGAGTACAACGAGGCGTGGGAGAGTGCGAACGAGACGATTGGGAACGCGTTTACCGTGCGTAGGAAGCTCTACGGCGTGACTGAGAACGTGTACGCGTCGAACCGCGAGTACAGCGAGCGGCAGGCGCGGCACCGGACGCTGACTGCGGAGCTCGTGGATCTCCACAAGCGCGTCGCGAATTTCAAAGCAGCGATCGAAGAAGCAGCGGCAAGCCGACGCCTGCTGGACGGGACTGAGGTGTTTGAGCTCCTCAAGCTGCACGGGCTCTTTCAAGAGGGCGTGGCAGCGAGCAACCAGGACGACGCCGACTGAATCCGATGACTGTGATTGCTCAGGTGGACGTATTGTTTAGTACGACGCCTGTAGATAGACCAGTTGCAATATGCTGGAATTTACAGCATAATCACACTTGGCACAGCTGGTTGCAGCTCATCGTGTGCCCATACGATGATGGAAGAGAGCCGTGCGAGAGAATGGAAGAGGATGTCGCACGGAGAGAGCCTCTCACCACGACAGTCAGTCCTCAGTAGCGACGCCCATCAATGGCAGAGCTGATCTTGCCGTCAAGTGCCAAGTCTTGGAGCGAGCGAGTGAGTGAAGCAGAGCAAACCTACAGTAAAATGCCGTACGAGAGCTTCAAGCGGTCGCACCAGCTCTCGATCCGCGGCCTCGTGCAGGACAAACAGACTGGGTCCTGGCGGTACATCATCCGCGTCAAACGCGTGATCCAGGACGACGCGGCCGCGAGCGGTTCGTGGACCGACGACAGCAGCAGCAGCGGTGACGCGAACGCAGCAGTGGCGACCACAACAACACAGCCGTCAGCAAAAGCGAAAGCGCTGTGGCGACGCCGGCGCTCGTCGTCGTTCGCGCCTGCGAGTCCACACAGCAGCAGTGCGTTCGGTACAGGCAACGCTTACGACATTCGCCGGAGCTTCGCCGAGTTCAAGCTGCTGCATGCTGCAGTGAAGCCACTCATGAAACGGGACGATGGAGCACTCCCGAACTTGCCGCAAGAGAGCGTGTTTGCGTTCTTTGTAGGCGAGACGCAGACGATGCTGCAGAAGAAGCGGCTTGCGCTCGAGAACGTCCTCATTGCGATCGAGAACCACAGCGCTGCGTCGGACGCGAGCGAGTACCTTGAGTTCGTCGCCCGCACGGACACGTACGACCTCGTGTCGAAGCCGCTGGTGTCGCCGCCGTCGCTTTCGTCACAGAGGCTCCAAGCGTGCTTCGAAGAGGCCCGCGTCTCGAGACGCTACTACTCGGACGACGACAGGCAGCGACAGGAAGGAGGAGGGCGGTGGCGACCAGCTGAGACCACTGGGACCGCTCGTTTAGACGCACACGAACCAGCACCAGGAGAAAGGAAGGAGAATCGTGTCGACTTTCACCGCTACAGTCTCGTGTAGTGAAGCCTCTCCAGTCTACTCGAGAGTATAGAGGAGAGTGGGAATGAATGAACAGATCTGCGTGTGGTAGGGTGGTGGTCTCCCTTAGACTAGACTGGGACGGAGACATGGATCAGTCTACGCAGCGTCGCCACACTCGTGTGCGACTCGAGCGAGGCCTTCGTCCAGCTTCGTAATCATACGCAGGACGTGCGGCACCGAGCGGTACCCGAGGCCGCAGTTCGTGTTCGCACGCTTCCCCGCACAGGACGCGGGCGTCATCCCACGCCAAAAGTCTGAGACGAGCACACGCGCGTACTCGAGCGTCGCGAGCACGTAGTGGCGCTCGAACGCGTCGAACGAGTACGCGTCGCTGTCGGCCAGTTGGTCGCCCGTAAGCCGCGATATGAACCGGTCGTAGTACCACCGCAGCAACACGTGCTCGTTGTCGGCACGCAGCGCGTCGATCGACACGGACGTGTTGAGCAAGTACGCGACGTCGAGCGCGCCAACGCCGACACCGCACCACTGCCAGTCGAACGCGACAACGTGACGCGTCGTCGTGTCGAAGAAGAGGTTCGCGCTCTTAAAGTCCCCGTGCACGAGTGTACGCAGCTGCGCTGGACTGCGCTCAAAGAGTTCGGAACTCACGTACGCAGCGTAGCGCACCATGCGGTCGCCGAGCGTCGCCAGCGCTGTCGCGTCCGGTTGTTGCATTGGCTCAAGCTCACGTGCGAATGCTTGCTGGACTGCGCGCCAGACGCTTGGTGTGTCAGCGAGTGACGCGACGCCGCCTCGTTTCGCGAACGACCACCAGCCGCCGTTGGGCCAGAGCGCGTCGGCTGCGTCGTGGACGAGTCCAGGTGTGATGAGCGCGCCAGCGTGGAGCTGGGCGAGGTACTCCAGCGCGTACTTCGCGTCGTCGAGCGTTAAACAGTCGGCGTGGACAAAGCGCGCAGGCGGGTGTCGGGCCGTCTCGGGACCTGTCGAAAGCTCGGAACCGGCTGTGTCGTCGTCAACGTTGTCGTCCGTGAGGCTCTCGAGAATTACGAGGAACTTGTCGACGGCTTCGTCATCTTCTTCGTCGCCTGTCGCTTTCTCGTGTCTGTCGCCTGACGCGACAGCGGCCTCTGGCGCCACACTGTCGGCGGCCCCAGAGAGCACTGCGAGCGGCGTGATGAGCGCCACGTGTGTGCGTAGCTGGTCGTAAAAGTGCGCGTAGAAGCGGCTCTCGGTGCGGTACGAGCGCAAGTCGCGGCGCCAGTGGGCAGCTGACCGTGGCGGCAGCTCGCTCTTGACGTAGCGCTTGATGAAGAGCGTGCGGATGGCTGTGCGCGGTCCGTTTGCGTTGGCGTTCGCACTGTCGTCGACATACTCGACACGGAGCTTCACGACATTCGACTGCTTCCCACGGTGCGCTGACCCCGCCACGACACGCGCTGTCGTCACACTCACGCGGCTATGGAAGACGTGCTGCGTGAGCCACGCGGGCGTCATGACGCTGTTGCCGTCGAGTGTCCTACAGTCGGTACAGAGAGAGAGAGAGAAGGCGACACATACACACACGTGTCGGTCGTCGATCCCCCACCACTAACAGAGAGACGCTCGTGTTTCGCTTAGGACCTGAGCAGTTCAATGTCGCGCATCGTGTCGACCGCCCACGTGGTCGTCGCGGCGTCGAGGGCCACAACGAGTCCGTCGGCATTGTCGAACGCGGGGTCGCCATGCGGGTCGTACTCGTACACGCGACCGCGCTTGTCCACGAGCGTCCCGCCGATCGCTTCCAGCAGCGGCTCGACAGCACAAATGTCCCAGCGCTTCGTCGCGTTCCGGAAGCGTAAGAAGAGGTCGCTCGCACCAGTGAGGACTGTGAGCACCATAGTGCCAGTCGCACCTCCAAGCTCGACACGCGCTGGCTGGAGCGCTTCAAGAGCGAGCGCAACACGGTCGCATGGCGTCCCGGACGTGGTGATGACGAGCGGCCGGTCTGGGTACCGCAGGGCTGGCCGCTCCTGGCGCACGTGGACACCATCGCCGTCGTGCTGGCTTACAAAGAGCCCCATGCCTGGACCGCCCCAGTACGTCGAGCCATGTGGGCCAGCGAATGGGAGGTGCACGACCCCAGCGACCGGGCGTTTCTTGTACGCAATCCCAATGAGCACGGACACTTCGTCGTACTTCTTCTCGGCAAACTTCTTCGTGCCGTCCAGTGGGTCGATCCAGAGCACAACGTCGTCTGCACGCAGCTCTCCTGTGAGCGCTTCAGGCAGTGGAAAAGAAGCGCTCGCGAGTGCGTTGATGTCGGCTTCGAGCGCGTCTTCTGGAGCCGGCGGCGCGAGCTCGCCCTCTTCGCCTACGATCTGCACGTGCGGCCACACGTGACGCAGTGCGTAGACGATGCGCTGCTGCGAGCGGCGGTCTGCGACCTATCCAGGTAGAGTATTGGTCCCATACGTCGTCAGTCAGCACCTAGTGCACGTACGTGTACGCATTAGGCAGAAGAAGAGGAGGAGAAGGGAAGGCTCGCTTACCGTCTGCGGGTCGTACTTGTCGTCGGCCTTGTTGACCATGCCGAGATCGCCGCCCTCGCGCACGACATCGCGGATGACGTGGCCAGCGAGGGTTCCGGCAGAGAAGCACGCGCTCAGGAGCTCGCGCAGCTGCAGCGGCCGTGGAGCGGCAGCGGCCATGATGATGGTGGCGAAGGGAGCTGAAGAATGGATGTGCGTTTGAAAATGAGGGAGAAATGAGCACACTTGTCACTTCGAGTGACGTCGTCGTCGGTTGTCGACGAATGGTGTATTCCACATACATTTGGTGTGGTCTGGTGTGGTTTACAGTCGATTGTCCACATATACCGGTATGAGGAACAAATCGGGTTGCGGAACGCGATTTTAGGGACCAAATGTAGCATACTGAAATCAAGTCAAAGTATAGAATTTACAATTCTCCCGGACAATATGGTCTTACATCCGCAGCTTCAAGCTGCCAGCTTGTCCACTTCGTGACTGGAATGCTTGGATCTCGATTCTGCTTGCCATTCAAGTCTGGTCCGCGTTAGAGACTACGTACATCGAGCTTGAGATGCTGCGTGAAGTCCGGCTTCGTGCTTTGTACAAGCCGGATCAATAACTGCACACGTCGTAAAGTCAGCATAGAGAAGACATATCTTCAGTGGTTCTTCTGCGATCCGTCAGCTTTCGTCTCTGGACCAGCAAAAGCAGGTCCAGCTCGTCGTCCCTCTTCTATGATCGAGCTTGAAGGGCGGCTGACTGCTATGGCATGAATTCAAGAGGAAAGGAAGGTGCCACCACTGGAGTGCAACATGCAAGGGGTGAGTCCTGAGTTCGACTTTCACCTTCGTTTCTCTCTTGAAAGTGCACAGAATGAAAGGAGTGCACTTCCAGTTCTCAAGCTGCGATCCTGGATCGCGCATCCGCTGACCAGGACAACGACGAGATGCGGGACGGGACTGGATGGATGGCGGGATCCAGACTGTGGGGGGGGGTTACTTGTTGGAACATCTGACTGACTCACGACGCGTGTTTACAAGTGCCATCGACACATCGTGTCCGTGATGTTTCGAGAGATTTCCATGGACGATCTTGATCCTTCTTCTACTTCCACGCATTTGAAATGGATGGATTCATTCGGTAGACCGAATGGAGCAGTTGTGAGATGTCAGGGAGTCGGGCCCGACCAGCTCTGGGTCGTCGTTGCGAGTCGGCTTCTTTGAGAGACCAACAAGGACACGTTAGCGCTCCACACATAGCGAGACACAATACGGGAGGAATGGAAGAAGGAGGAAGGTGCATGTACATTGCATGCTCTACACTTAAATAGGATCGTGCGCTGGCTACTGCTACACATGAACTGCTTCTACTACTGATCTTGGTGGTGATGGCGATGGCTTGAAAGAGCGTCGAGGTCGCGACAACCGATTGTCGCGAAACCGAAAGAGACAAAACTCAGGAAGACACGACTGCTGACGAGCCGCGCGTGGGGCTCCCGAGCGCCGTCCACGACATGCTGCTCGTCTTCCGGATCGAGCCCATGCACGGCCCCGAGCTCGTGTGGAGCGGCGCGAGCTGCTTCGCTGCGATCGACTCGTGGCCGAGGAACTCGAGCACTTCCGGGAGGTCTTTCGCCACAGGGTGACTCAGTGCGTCGAGCAGGATCTGCTCAAGCACTTGCTTGCGCTTGAGCAGCAGCTCCTCGCTGTCTGCGAGCAGGATCGTCATGAGTCCGTCTGCAGGCAGCGCTGTGAGCGCGTCGCCCATGAGCGGCGCGAGGGTCGCGTGCAGCTGCTTGAACTCGCTAAAGCGCCGACTCACCGCGTACTCGTGCGAGAAGCCCGTGTCGTCATCGTCGTCGCCGCCAACAGGGCTCGACGCGGCGCTGCCACGCTGGACGTGGACGAGGTACATCCACGCGTTCGTGGCCGTGTCCTGCACGACTTCGGTGATGCGCACTTGCTGCTCGGTCGCAAAGCTCTCGTACGGCATCGTGTCTTTGTGTGTGGTTGTGTGTGTGTCCTTGTGAGCGGATTCAAGAGTGCGAGTGCGTGGGCAGCTAGAAGACGGGACTGAGGTGCTGCTGCTGGTGGCGAACGAGGAGGTTCGATTTCCACGCGCGTTCTTCGACAGAAGCTCGAGGGTGGTGGTGTGCGTTGTGTGGCTTCGTTCGTGCGTGCGCGTGTGTGAGCAGCGGTGACGATTTGATCACACGGTGGACGATCAATTGAATGGATGTGTGCTCGAGAGCTCGAAAGTGCGAATGAGAGAGTGAGCGCACGGAGATCCTGACGGGACCTGAGCTCGTGAGACGTCGCAGGTCACAGATGGCGCCGCGCGCGCTTGCAGACAAGCACGACGACACCTTATTTTTATGTGTCGCTGTCGTGGTGTTGAGCACGAAGAAGCAGCGCGCAGCTCGCACTCGCACCAACTTGCGTGCCTGCGACCTGACTCTGTCCTGACAAGATGGTTTGTGGGCCACATGGCGAAAACGGTTTGGCTGGACATTCGTGCAAGTTACTTGGCGGTTGTAGGCATTCGCGCGATAGATGCTAGAAAGCGGACCGTTTCTATGGAAACGCTGGCGTCAGCGCGTTCGGATATTCGCCCGGATTTCTCGCATCAAAGAATGTCAGATATTCAGACAACTCGCATGGTTTTCTCCAAAGAGTCTGACTCGGACGGGAGTCCGGGTGGTCTGAAGATGTTTTTGCGATTGAGGTTTGTTTGACACGCGAGCGAGCACGACTGAAGAGTTACAACCCTTCGGTTTGACGAGCTGATGGTTCGTGAACGTGTCAGTCGATCTGTGCGCTTTTTGAAATGCTTGTCGCGAACGCGTATCCAGCGTGTGTTCGAACATGGTGATCGATCCGATGGATGGCGATGGCCGATGGCAATGGCGTCGGACGGGACGAGCGTCTCCAGCAAGCTCAAGGTCGGGGCGGACTGTCCAGGCAGCCAGCCATTTATCTGTCGGTTCCTGCTTGCTTCGTTCTGCCCGCCGCACCGCCGTCGAGTAACCCGAAGTTCGCGCTCGACTCACCGCATCAAAACGACATCGCGACATTTCCCAGCTCGTCCGAAATGAATGAACGAACTGTGCGCAAACCCAAACACCTGCACGCGTAGCAAGAGAGAGCGAGTTGAGAGCTGGAGAGCACAGCTCGCACAAGTCACGAGCACTGTGCGCTCTCACACACGTCCAGGGGACTTTCTCTCTTTCGTCCGTGGCGATGCCGCTCAACAGCAAACAACGCGAGATGTTTGCCAGACAAACGGATCATTTCAAAGAGGCAATCCCACACCTCGACCCATCGATCAAAGAACACACAACGAGGCGACGCACGCAACTTCAACGGTGCTGCAAACACGTCAGGTGCTCTCAACCTGGAGAAGTGTCTATTGTGGCCTGGTGCTTCTAGTTTCTAGCTTACCTGAGCGCTCTTGGGCCTTGTGCTGGTGTCAGAGCTCTCGGCGCTGGCCTTGTGGTCTTGGAGCCTCTGGAATTGTTTGCTCTTTTAGGTTGTCCCGAGTGCCTTGGAAGTTGCTCGGCACATTTTATCCACTTTGAAGTTCCTTCGTGCTCAAAGGCTCCACAAAATATCCCACTCTCGTCACCGTCCCACTCTCGTCATTGGCATCGCAAAGTTGCGATGTCAAATCCAACAAGTTCGCTTCGAGTTCGAGTTCCGACACGAAGACGCCGTACAGGACGGCACGCATGCTGGAGTACGTGTGGCTTGAGCATGGAGGCAGGCAGCAAACCAAACCTTTGCGCTCGTGGAGATCGGACCGCACCGCCATGATGAACGCACAGCAGCACGGCATGCATGTGTGCTGGTGTGTGAGGTAGCAAGAGCCTTCATGAAGTTCAGTTGGTGCACTGATATCCGACGAAATCTGCGAAACGCGCATGGGGACGGATACTGGAGCTCAGTCAGCTTGCTGTCGGCCTTTTGCAC
>JAASFJ010000608.1:0-18789 GCA_023333755.1 Globisporangium uncinulatum
CTGTTGCGGCTGCTTTGGCATTTGAGAATGGCTCTTTTGTGACGTAGTTACTTGAAAATTGTATCGACAAAACCGGACAACTATTCTGTTACACGTTCGAGAGTGGTATGTGACAACTTTTCTGTTACAGAGGTAGTATAACAGAGCCTTTCATTCCGCAACAGGTTGTGTTGCTGCCACAGTGATGGCAGCGCAAAGCAGAAAACGAAAGTTGTCCAGTGATGACGCGGCAGAATCCGAGCTGACAAAGCGGACCACGGCGAGTCCCACGCCCACCGTCGCTGCGTTCGCACTCGAAAGCGTCTTGGCGCGTACAAGAGCTGCTACTGCGGCGGCGATCCCTGACGCCCCACCCAGCGACGTCGATTCCATACTGGCCCATACAAAGGTCCACTTTCTTACACACGACAAAGCGAGTTGGGTCTACCACGTACCGCGATGGTACCGCCGCATCCACGCAGCACTACAAGTGGCCACAGCTATCGACGCTCTCGAAGCGGCAGCACCACCGCCCGTTTCCTACGCTAGTTGGTTCAACGACGTCTGGCGCCTCCACCCTCCGCACCACGATACCATCAAAATGTTTGGCCGCGACGTACCCACGCCGCGGTTCCAGCAAGCGTACGCAGTCAGCTACCGTTTCTCTGGCAACACTTTCAAAGCAGAGCCTGTGCCAGCAGCACTCGTCCAGTGCGTCGAGACGCTCCAAGCGATTGTAATGAACGCAGCGACGAACGAGAGCTTCCTGCGTGGCGTGCTCGTGAACTGGTACGCGGACGGCGAGCACTATATTGGTCCGCACTCAGACAGCGAGTCGAGTCTCTTCCCAAGCTCGCCCGTGCTCTCGCTCTCTCTCGGCGCCACGCGGCGGTTCGTCTTCACAGCGAAAGCAGGGCAAACGGACGACGGTGACGTGGCCACGGTGGTGCAGCGTCTGGAGCTGGAGCTCCAGGACGGCGACCTCGTGGTTATGGGCGGCACGACGCAGCGCACGCACAAGCACGCGCTGCCCAAGATGAAGAAGTGCTTCGCCCGTCGTGTATCCATCACACTGCGCTGCTTCAAGTGAGTGCGACTAAAAAGCAGCAATTCGGTGCATTTTCGGCCATTGTAGTGTATAGTGACGAAATTCAGGTATCCACTTTCTCTGTTTTCCTCACTATGTGTTCAGAAGGGTTTTCTTCGTTTCGAGCCAGAACAGCAGCGACTTCACACTCGCACCACACGAACGCCCAGTCCAAGTGTAAAGGACGCAACTAACTGTCCCGCGACGAGAACGACCTCCACACTCGCGGAGCTATGGGCGCTGCTGCTGTCGTGGCCGTCGTCGGCTCGATCGTCGCGCTCGCAGGCGTCGCGCTCATCGTGTACGTCGTGCGCCGCATCACGGCACAACGCGAGCAAGAGGCCGCCACCCAAGCGTTTTTCCATGAACCCGCCGACGTCTACCGCGAAGAGCTCAACGACAGGTGCGAGCGTCATTATTCGTCGTCCATCACACGTTTATATGGGAATTTGTATGCTCGTGCTCATGCGAATTATCTACCTCTCTACATACGCAGCTTCATGGAGCACGCGCTCTGGCGCTGCGCTGTGTGCCACTTCCGGAACCACCCGGAGCGGAAGCTCTGCGACTTGTGCCAGACCGTACGTGGGGCCGACGGGGGCTACCACGCACGCAAGAGCCACCGCCGCAACCGGAGCAAAATGGGCCGCATCGGCGAAGGCGAAGCGTACGGAGGCGCTGACCTTGCGACCACAGCCCCGAACTTGAGCAAACTCCAACTGGCCGCAAGTCGGCGCCAGCAGTGGAAGCGCATGCCGACTACTGACGGCCTCCACCGGTGGGTCCGCCAAGAACAGATCCGACCGTCGTCGTCGTTCTCGCGCCAGCGTGAGTCGCTGGAGAGCGACTCGGGGACCAGCACAGGCGGCGGCGCCCGCCTTTCTCTGCGCTACAACGACGAACAGCGCGAGAGCAACATGTCGATCGGTTACATCCGTGTCCGCGACTCAGTCGGACGCCTCGTACTGAACGAGAGTGACGTCGTTGCGACGGACTTTCACTACCGGATCAACATTCTCGACGGCGCCGGCACGTCCGAGCTCATTATGAACCTCGAAGGCGTGCACAACCTCCCGTTCAGTGACAAGATCCGGTGGTTCTCGACCGAAATCCACCGCCTGTGGCTCCCGTGGGAGTCGGGCCACGCCGAGCTCGTCGTCCGTCGCGACCACTTGCTCCACGACTCGTTCGAGCTCGTCCGAGCGATGAAGCCGTACCAGCTCCGTCAGCGCTGGCGCGTTGTGTTTGCAGGCGAGCCAGCGCTCGATGCAGGCGGCGTCATGCGCGAGTGGTTCACGCTGCTCTTTGCCGAGCTCTTTGAGCCGAACTTTGGGCTCTTTGTGTCGACAGTCGGCGACGAACGGAGCTACTGGATCAACACGTACTCGCCCGAGCTCTTGGGTGGGACCGACCACCTCGCGTACTTTGAGTTTGCTGGCCGGCTGTTGGGCAAAGCGATCTTGGAAGAGCACCTCGTGACCGTCCACCTCGCCCTCCCGTTCCTCAAGCACATTCTCGGCGTCCCGATCTCCTTCTCGGACCTCCAGTTCCTCGACGATGAGATCTACAACAGCGCACGGACCGTGCAGCAGATTGACGACATTGAGCCGCTCTGTCTCGACTTTACCGTCACGCGGATTGTGAATGGGAAGCCGGAAGTCCTCGAGCTGGTGGACGGCGGCGCGAACATTGACGTCACGCGTGCGAACCGCCGTGAGTATCTCGATGCGCTCTTCAAGTACCACGTGCTCGGGAGCGTCTCGGAGCAGTTGCTCGGCTTCCTCACAGCGCTCTACGACGTTGTGCCAGAAGGGCTGCTCAAGCTCTTTGACTACCAAGAGCTCGAGCTGCTCATGTGCGGCGTCCCGTCGATCGACGTCGAGGACTGGAAGAAACACACGGACTTCCGGTTCTACACGCACAACTACCCGACCGAGTTGGAGCTGAGCAACATCCACTGGTTCTGGGAGGTCATTGAAGAGATGCGGAACGAAGACCGTGTGCGGCTGCTCCAGTTCGCGACTGGCACGAGCCGCGTGCCTGCGCAGGGCTTCAAAGGCCTCATCTGCAGCGACGGCCGCGTGCGTCGGTTCAACATTGCGTTCGCAGGCGTGAACCAGACGTCGCTCTTTCCGAAAGCCCACACGTGCTTCAACCGCCTCGACCTGCCGATCTACAACACGAAGGAAGTCCTCGCCGAGTACCTCAAGCTGGTGCGTGAATACTGGACAGGCTGTCCGTATGTGCGTTAGTGTGTGGTTTTTGAGGTGTCTGACGAAGCAGATTGATGGTTGTCTTGTGGTGCTGGCGACAGATCGTCCAGATGGATATCACGGGCTTCACGATCGAGTAACGCCTCTCACTCGGCTGGCTATGTTTGAGAGAGCGAAGGAGGAGCGTGAGGTGATATTTATTGCGCACGCACGGAGCCGACGGGAGAGCAGCGAAGACGTCGCTGTCCGTCACGCGCGTGTGCGGACTCGAGCGCTTGTGGTGTGTATTGTACTTGTGTGTGGATATCAAGCGTCGAAGAGTCCGGACGGCAGTGGCAGCGGTGGGGACCTGGCAAAGCGAGCGACCAAGGGAGTCGTGGGAGCGACAGCAGTGAGTCGAAGACGGAAGACAAGACGAGAGCGAGGAGGCGAGACGAGTCACCCACTTCAGCTCTGAGTGGGACGATGGATGGATGGATCGATGGCGTATGGAAATGTCTTGCGACCGACTAGCGATATGAATTGAAAGAGAACACCGCACCTGTAGTCGACGGCGTTGCAGACTTGGTCGTGGCACTTCTGGTAGACGACGCGCTGCTCGAGGTCGACGACGTACATGACGTTGTTACTCTTGTGCGCACGCTGGACGTTCCAGCACCACCGGTTCCGCGTCATCTGGTATATGAGCATCCACGGAGCCGGCGTTGGTGGTGTCGCGCTGGTTGGGTGCTCGAGTGGCGGGTTGTAGCCGACAGTGTCGAATAGCATCTGGACCGTGCGGATCTCGCTCTCCACGCCTCCGTGCCGAGCGTTCGCGAGGATGAACGCGTCGATCTGGGGGAAGACTGACGTCCGACGCTCGACCGCACGCGCTTGCGACAGTCGGTTGCTCGCACGGATAGCAGGAGCCCAGAGCGGCCGGACGCCGTTCCTGCGCTTGAGCACCGACTCGTCCGGCTCGCAGCGCAGAAGGCGCACGCGCGTGCTGTGTGGTGACGCCTGCAGCGCTTGCAGCGTCGGGAATGGGCATATGAGCGCATCGAGGAACGTAGTGCGACGCAGTTCGGAAGCGGTCATGTTGGCCAGTGTCGGCACCGTTGACGACACGGTGCCGGGAAGCGGGAGGAGCCGCAGTACTGCGTCGCGACGGAACTTGGACGAGCCGAGCACGCGGAACATGCGGTTGCGCGTGTACACGCCCGTGTCGATGAAAAGCTGTCGCGATGCGGCCGCTGGACCAGTCTCGAGGGTGTCGTTGGCGGTGGCCGGTGGTTCACGTCCAGTGTTGACAAGGAAGGGCGAGTTGTCGTCCTCTATCGCACGCGCGCTCTCCACAAGGTCGTCGATCAGCCCACGCACAAACTGAGAAAGCGATTGTCTGTGAACCGAATGATTCGACAGCGTATGCGACACTGACACAACGAGCACCGTCGTGACGCACATTGCCAGCGTGGATGTTGTCAGCAAAGAGCTCGCCGTTCGGGAGATGAAACTGCGTTTCCACACAAGTCACAGGCACGCACACAAGCACACGCGTTGGATCGTGAGGGTAGTAGCAGGTTCGTGAAGCTCATTCGCAGGTGCACTAGCAGCAACTCTCAGTTGACGTCGTACGATCAGGTGCCGACTGAACTTGGCGGCGTCGGACGAGTCGAGCTGCACGATCTGCTCCTGGCGAGCGTGGAGGTGGAACTTGCGCTTCATGACCACCAACAACAGCAGCAACAGCAGCAGCAGAAGGAGCAGAAGGAGCAGAAGGAGCAGCGCTGTTAGCCGACGACTCGACCCCACACAGCGGCCAACCACACCCGACGCCAAGAGCGACATTCAGTTCTCACAAAGAGCTGGAGCTGCACAAGCGACACGAGCCGTGTCACGAGCTTGTCACCGTCCACGCACGGGTTACAGCTCTTCTTGAACTCTGAGAGGGACGACGCAGCGCCACAGCCATGTAAGCAGAGAAGCAAGGATGGCTGGCCTCAGAAGCGAGCCTGAGCTCTACATCACTCACCCAAGTCAAAGTAGAGCCGGCACGGCACGCGCTCGCGAATGATCTCGTACACGTGGCGCTGCGTTGGCTGCGTACGGTGTTCGTACGTGTCCCAGAAGCTCGCGAAGCTGCTCACTAAGAACCGCCGGGTCCCTTCCCGCGCGTCTTCGAACGAAAACACACGCGGGGACATCGCGTCGATGGCGTCGACGGTGTCAGCCTCACCGCTAATCCCGACGGTGCTTGCGTGCGCTCGCAGGCGCTGTCGAAACCGGGCGATCTGGTCCGCGAACTCGAACGCTTCTTGCTGTCGTGGGAACACGGACGCGACCGCAGCCGTGCCCTGCAACTGGCACAGTTGCGAGTGCGAGACGCGGAACTGGAGCTTCTCGTAGAACGCGTTCCACGCTACGTTGTCGGCTTCCATCGACGTCTGCGTCGCTGGCGTCGCGAGCAGCATTGCGGGATGTTGCTGACCGTAAAAGTTCGACGCCGAGAGCGTCCGCCGCCGCTTCTTTAGTCCACGCTGCGGTGGCTGAAGGCTGCTCGGCTTTGCTCGCCCGCCAGCACTCAACGAAGTTGGCCGGATCGCACTTGCAAGCAGCTCTCGTGCGCTCGCTGCGAGCGGCACGTCTGGGAAGCGCCGGTGCAACTCCGTAAGTAGTGCTGTCGGTGCTTCAATGTCTCCATCCCAGGCCCACGCATCGTTCTGTGACTCGCTGGCGTCACAAGTGCTGCTGGTTGGTTCCGACACGTTGCAGTGCTGGACGCGGCTGAAGAAGTAGCACTGCTGCTGGCACTCGCCCACGTCGATGATGACCAGCACGCTGGTCGAAAGCGGCGAGGGACTGCCCATCGGCCGACCGCCAGTCACAAACCAGAAGCTTTTAGGCTATAGTACCCACACACTAAGCAGCCGCTGGTGTCATCCAGTACACGAACCTGTAGACTGCAAAGCTCCGGAAGCGCTCGGCCGCGAGAAGCACGCGCTGATGCTTTGTCCGGTGGTTATTGTGGCTGGTGGGTGCAACGCGTGCCGCACGTGAGAGGAGAACACCGTGTATGGCCGAGAGCGACACGCGCAGGCGGCCAGCGACCGCGTCCAGCTCGCTCGCGCTAAGTACGCACTCCAGTGGCGTCTCGCGTGCTCCAGTCCACACGGCGACTACGCACTCGAACGTGACCATCATTTTACTGTGCTTGCTTGTCAATCAACACCCGGGCCACTCCGATTAAATACGAAATACCGAAACGACGCGAGATCGGATCGATCCAGCATTCACAGGTTCTCGCAATGGATGACGATATGGAGGCCATGGTGCTGGACAACGGCTCGGGCGTCATCAAAGCAGGCTTCGCAGGCGAAGACGCGCCCCGCACAATGTTCGCAGCCTGTGTGGGGGTGGCGAAGAACCCCGAGTGGCTCGCAACGCAGCAACCTGCGCTCAAAGCAGCCGCTGAGCAGCGCGAGAGCTTCGTCGGGCCCGCGTGCCAGCAGCTGCGAGACGTGCTCGACATTGTGCACCCAATCACACGCGGCGTGGTCGAGGACTGGGACGCGCTCGAGCGCATCTGGGAGCACGTTTTCGCCTACGAGTTGCGTGTGAACCCAGAGACCACGACGCTGCCGGTGCGTGGCTTCATGTGTGTGGTGGTGGTAGCATTGGTGCCATCTGGGTGGTGGCACTGGTGGCAGTAGTGGCCCATTCTTGACTATGCTGCCTGTAGATTCTGTGTACCAGCTCGCCTGCGGGCTCCAAGCAGCAACAGGAGCGCATGGCGCAGCTCCTGTTCGAGTCGCAGAAAGTGTGTGGCTTCTACTATATGCACGCGTGTGCGCTGTCGCTCTTTGCGTCTGGCCGAACGCGCGGACTTGCAGTCGACGTCGGCCACGGGTCGAGCCACGCAGTGCCGATCTTTGAAGGCTACGCACTGCCGCACGCTGCGCTCGCGTTCGGTGTCGGCGGCGTCGACGTGAGCCAGCGACTGCACAAACTGCTGGCAAAGCGTGGCCACTCGTTCCACGCGTTCCAGCTCCAGACGATCCACGACATCAAAGACGCAGTGTGCGTCATGAGCAGCGCCTCGACACTGTCTACCAGTGGCGACGACGACAGCGACAGCAAACCGTTTGAGCTCCCAGACGGCACGATTTTGCACGTGGACCGAGCAACGCGGTCACTCCCAGCGGACGTGCTCTTCCGGCCCCAGGAGCTCGGCGACGAGCACCCGCGCAAGCCAACCACTGGCTTGCACGCGTGCGTGGCCGAAGCGATTGGAATGTGCGACAAGGACCTGCAGATTGATCTACGTGCAGCCGTCGTACTGGCAGGCGGCACGACAATGCTCCCAGGCTTCTCACAGCGCTTCCAGGACGAGCTAGGGACTGCGATGCGTGGGCGGTCGCCACCAGGTAGTGGTGGTACTGTGACTGTTGTCCCAGACCCGCTCGTGCGCGAGCGTGGGTACAATTCGCAGCGGCGTGTGGCTGCGTGGGTTGGTGGCTCGATGCTCGCATCGCTCAGCACGTTCCAAGACATGCACATTACAAAGCAAGAGTGGGAAGAGTACCACGAAGCGATCCTCGACCGCAAGTGCTTCTAAGAGCCAGAGCCAGCCACACACACACCACTTTGTATGTATTTCACCAGTATACGGAGGCGGAAGAGACGGGGGAGAAGAGAAGGACGACGACGTGGTCGATCGTCCTTCATGCACAGTCGCGTGCCGTGGTTACGCTCAACAGCCGCACGGAGGACGCATGGCGTACTGCATAAAGTGGAGCAGCAGCATGAACGCCATCACCATGTTCAGGTTCGAGTCTGTTCCGTACATGGAGAGTTCGTTGGTAAGGGAGGGGAGAGTGCGAATGGCCCGACAATGGTGTGTGCGCACCGCCGAAGATGTTGTGCTCAGGTGGCGCCACTTGCGCGTCCGCGAGCTGCGCCTGCGAGTCGCCGGTGGCGTGGCGGTTGGCGCCATCACGGGCGCGGCTGCTGCTTCCACTGCCTGAGACGGCGCACGACGGCGCGTCGCTGCTGCTGCTGGGGCCGCGGTCCATAGCTGTTGCTCTCTTGAACGTGTCGTTGGAAGGAAGAAGGTGAGTGAGGATGATGGGGAAGGAACTGAGCGTCAAGACGATGTTTTTGCGTATTTTGCCGACTGCTCGGGATCTGGTTCAAAATCCATCACTTGGCTTTTGTATGTGGTTTTTAACACAGCAGCACTGGATTCCAACTATTTCGCAATCTTTCAAACGGTCAGAACCATACAATACGCCTTATAAACCTCATAAGTACGAATTGGCTCGGGTCATGACGCTTCGGAAGGACACGCTGATGGCGCAGAACCTCCTGCTGCTGGGCTTCGTGGCGTCGGCGCATGGGAGCGGCACGAGCCACGAAGCCACGCAGGCGGTCGTGCCGAGCATGTTCGATCGCCCGAACGAGAAGCTGCTCTTCAGTACGCTGCACTTTTTGCTGCTGCGACTCCAGCCCGCGATCGCGCAGGTTCGTGAGTGGATCGTGTGTGTGGAGTGTACGAGTGGCACATCGTAGCGCTAAGGCTGCGCCGTTGCGTTATGCAAAGGAACTGCGCTACTGCTGGCCAATCACCACCCCACAAGACAAGACGGCATTCAAGAAACTCGTGCAGGTGCGTGTATATGTGAGGTTGGCTGGTATAGTATCATGGCTGTGCTGGGACGAACCTACCGACCTGACAACCAACCCCAGTCGCTGCTGGTGGAGCTGGAGAAGCAGCAGTTACTGCCGACTGGATCCAGCCAGGCGTCTCGGATCAACACTGGCTGTGGACCAAGGTCACGAGCCACCGTGTCGGCTTGTCTTGTCCTCATCATACATAAGCTGACTTTGACTTTGCCGTGAGTATGTGACGCAGAGTCGTGGATCTCCTCTGGCGGCTGTCGACGATAGCGATCAAAGCGGCGCTTGAGCGAGAGTTTACAACCAAGAAGCTCACACCGCTGCCCAGTTTCGAGCAAGTACCAACAGCGGATGCACTCCTCGCTGTCAAGGTCAGTAACCGCACTTAGTCGGGAGTCCGATACTGCCGAGTCCGTCGTGACCCGAGTGTGTGTGAGCCGCTGTCAACATAGACGAGAATTGCGATGAAGACCCACGTGCTGAAACGCAAGAGCGTCCAGCGGTGCCGCGTGCAGGACGAGTGGGTCGCGTTCGCGTCAACACTGACGGACCGGATCCAGGAACTCAACGCGCTTCAGGTGCGCTTACGTTGCTGCCGTTGTCCAGAAGCGGTTCGTTCTCACACGCTCGTGGTTGTCGCGTGTGGCCACCACCCACCCACTGCGAGCCACAGAAACGCGTGCACGACGAGCAGAATGCGCTCGATGCGTTCACAGGTCGGAGTTTGCACTCGCTGGTCGACGAAAGTCGGCGCGTGACGTCGCTGGAGAACCTCGAAGCAGCGTGGAGTGTGCTCGACGACGTGTTGAAAGGAGCGACGTACGCCAAGAGCCAGAGCGTGCTCAGCACAGTCGCACAGTACGACGCAGCGCCGCCAGTGCTCGCCGCTGCCGCCATTCGACCGCTTCAGTCGGCTGTGGAAGGTCGAAGCGACACTGTCGACTTGTCTGACGTCGTACGCGCCACAGAGACGCTGCTCAACAGGGTGCGCTGTCGTGTCCAAGGCAGCGAACTCGACGCACTCCACCAGTCTGAAGCGGCAAGTGTGCTCGAGTCTTCGCATCGCCACGTCGCCTCGCTCCGCTCCATGGTGCTGCAGCTCCAGCACACAGTGGCGCAGATCACAGAGTCGAACGACGTGGAGGCTCAAAGCCGCTACATTCGCAGGACGGCTGGAAGCGACGAGAGCGTGGCTAGAGGTCGACCCGTGGGACTGTGTCCGCTGACACCAGCGCAGCTGCAGCACGAGCACCGCCTCGTCCAGTCGCTCGAGAAGGTGTCAATGGGCGAACTGACTGCGCTCACAGCCGAGTCGGTGCGGCGATCGAACCAGCAGAAGAAGAGTCGGCTGGACGACACGAACCAAGACGACGTGGACGACAGTAACGTCGTCCGGAAGCTCCAGTACAGCGACGCAGACGAGCGCATGGAGCCGTGAGGTAGGGAGGCTTCGTCCAGCTAGCTGGACGTTCAGAGCGACCGCTGTGGTTCTTGGACCGCAGCTATGCGTGCAGCCAGCACACGGTCGTGACTCTCAGTCATGCGCGTGATCCGCTCGCTCGCTAACGTCCGCTCTTTGCGAAACACACGCTCCATCCGGTTGCTCTCAGCCGCGTCTGCTGCTTGTGCGACCAGGTGTTCGCGCTGCTCTTCTGCGTGCTGCTCTTGTATCAGTACATGGAGCAGCTCAGCGTTGAGCTCTCGGCGCAGTGCGTCAAGCTCCGAACGGAAGATTGCGTCGTCCAACGTGTTGTTGTTTGAGTCATCGTGGTTGTCGTCAGCATTCGAGTGAGAGCGTGGTCGCGTCTGCTCCGCATAAGTACGACCAGTCGCGCTTGTCGGACGTCGTTGTGCGTGGCAACTGGGCGAGACACCACGACTCCTAACCGCATCGACGCGAGGCCGCACGTATCCACTCGCAGCTGGGAGGTGCCTGTGCTTAGGCCGTTCCGTCTTGTTCGCCACCTGCATACAGGAGAAGCGCTTGAGGAGGTCGTGGTGTTGTTCAGGCTCCTGTCGCTTGGTCTTGTCGTCTGCTCCGCGTAAGTACGATTCCTGTGTCTGGTGCGTTCTGCGGGCGACAGCACCACACTTCACTGCGTGCCGTCGCTGTTCACTCGCGCGCTGTTTGCGCTCGTTCTCGCTGCACTGGGCAGCTTTCAGCCGCTCTTCGTCCAACCTTACGCTCGTGACGCGCAGCTGATGACGCTGCTGCTTCGTTGCCTGTTCCCACGCTCTGAGCCGCTGCTGACGCACGAGTTGCTGGCGACAGCGCGTGTCTCGCGCCGCTGTCTCTTGCGCTTTGGCCGCCACCTCACGGAGCTTTGCGAACTCGCACTGCAGCTGCGCGTCTGCGTGGCGTTGGCGTCGTTCGGTCTCCCGCAGCTGCGCGTCTTGGCGGCGCTGCCGCTCTGCTCGCTGCCGCTCGGCTGTTTGGCGCTTGAGTGCCGTCTTCTTCCCCCGCTCCATGGCGTTGACACACCTGTTGTGTGTCCTGAGCACATGTGCATGGCCTAGTGGCTCTCTTTGGATCGGAATCGCGTGCTTCTCAGTGTGAGTGCCAAGTCGCATTCGTTATGGTCGCTGGTGCCGTCGCTGTCGTTGCGAATGGCGTTGTGTTGCGTCCTATGTGGAACGGCGCCACGCTGCTCGATGTTGTCACGCTCAGAGCTCCTGCGCTCGTGTGTGGTGAGCGCATCCAGAGCTTCTCAAAGTCCCGATTTAGACGGAGGTCTTGCTTGGACCCCACACAAACACACACATAACGAAACGCTGCCATCACCATGAGCTCACTCGCGTCGTTCCGTGGTGAAGGCGACTACAGCACCTCCGTGAGTGGCTACGATGGCAGTGGCGGCGGGGCACACGTGCCAGTGTCATCGGCTGACGACGTGGACCCGAGTCTCGGTGGGCAGGTGGCTTTTGGGAAGTGTGGTTGTTGTAAACGCTGTTTCTAACAATCTGGCGCTGGTGGCACACATTACCGGTATGTTACTGGTAGCTGGTGGATTTCGAGTGATCTACGACCGCGAGACTCCGTTTGAGTTGCGGATCCAGGTGAGATCAGAGACAAATGACGCGGATGAGCGAGAAAGAGGGAGTCTGCCGCAACAAGAAGAAGAACTTACCCGATGCGCTCGCATTCAATCTGCGCGTACACAGGACGCGGACAACACTCCTCAACAAGTCGGCACACTCGAGGCGATCAAAGTCAAGATTCTGATTCTCGGTGATGATGCGGACGTCCACGCTGTGAAAGTCGAGCTCTCGACCGAGAGCGACCTGTTCTTCCTCTACTCGCACACGTGCGACCTCGAGGCGTTCCAGGCGATGCAGGAGCAGCAGAAGCTCATGATCGACTTTGCAGACTACGCGAATGTGCTCATCCGGATGCTCAACAACTGCATCAAGGAGCCGCACAACCACCTCGCAGTCTACCTCATGCAGGCCGACGGCCGCGCGCGACTCGACTTTATCCAGAACATGGAGTACAAGTTCGTCGAACTCCTCTCGGTCGACTTCATGCGTGTGAGCGACGAGACGATCCGGCAGCACATTTGCTTCCGGTACAACTCGATGAAGTCCCGCTTACAAGTACTGCAGACGCGACTCCATGTGCGTGAAGGCCTTGGTGGTTTTTGGTGGTTTTTGTGGCCACATTCGATTTGGAGTGGGTAGTGAGAACTGGCAGTGTCGAGCAAGCTCGTGACCAGCGTATTATGTGTGTGTACCTACGCGTTTGCGAGCAGGAGGTCAGCAGCATTGTCAAGACCAAGAACCCGTCGCTGCTGCTCCAGGTACGAGAGGTCGCCTCCTCCTTTTCTATGGTGGTTGGAAGTCCAGGACGTCAAGCTCAGCACCGTCACTCGCTCTCATGCCATCATTCCCAGCTCCAGAAGACTGGGCCGTCGAGCGGCTCCAAGAACCGCTACCTCACGCACTGAGAGAAACGAGAGAGTGAGAGAGCGAGTTGGAGAGAGGGAGCACCATCGCTTCGTATATTCAAAGCCTCAACCCGATCGATCGTCGTCATTCTGCTCGCTTCCACCGTGTCTTGTACTGGATCGAGAACTGTCAAGAGCCCATCCTCCCTCTCTGCAGCCCTCATAAGTCTCTCTCGCTTGTCTACCGACAGTCCGCATCTGATGATCCCCACCACCAGCGCATCCAGCGACCAGAGGCTAGTCTGACTACTGGTCTCGCCGCTTCTTCGTCAATGACTCGCCAGCCATCGCCCCAGCCGCTTCGCCTCGCTTCTTCTCTTGCTTCACACTCGGCAGTGGCTCTCTCGGCCCGACCTCTTCGACCGAGCCCTGTCGGCTGCTCGGACTCGCACCGCGGCCGTTGTTCTTGTTCGCACCGTTCAGAATCTGCTTCGCTTGCTCACGTCGGAGCTTCTTTGTCTGATACTCGTGCGACGGCGGGAGGTTCAGAATAGGCGGGAGGCTCTCGGGGTCGCTCGGTGCGTACGGGCGGCTTTGAAAGTACGTTGAATTCAAGCAGTCAGCTGCAGTCAAGCGCTGCTCTGGGTCCATCACAAGCAGCGCCATGAGCAGCTCGAGCGCGCCTTTCGGCAGAATGCGCTTCCGAGCGCTCGTTTCCCGGAGCAAGTAGCTCTTGAGCTGGTTCGTCTTGGGCTTCTCAGGCACAAACTTGCTACTGAGTGGTAGAAACTTGTAGTCGGGCCACGTCTCAGTCGTCGGCGTGCCGCAAATGTCAAAGATCTTGGAGATCTGCTCGAGTTCCGTCTTGCCTTGGAAGATTGGGTGCCCAATGTAGAGCTCGGCAAACACACAGCCAATGCTCCACATGTCGATACTCGCGTCGTAGCTGGTCGCACCGAGCAGGAGCTCGGGCGGCCGGTACCAGAGCGTCACGACCTTGTTGGTAAAGAGCTGGTCCCCACGTATCGACCGCGCGAGCCCAAAGTCCGCGACTTTCAGCAAGTGCGTCTTGGTCATGAGCAGGTTCGAGCACTTGATGTCTCTGCGTGTGTGTGACCGTTTCAGTCAGTGGAGGTTACTGGGACGACAAGGTCCGTTTCCAACAGCCCATTCCAAGACAAAGTGCGCACCTGTGGATGATGTCCAGTGAGTGCATGTGGCGCATGACCTCCAGTAGCTGCTGCATAATGGTCTTGATTTCAATGTCCGAGAACCTGGAGAATGAGGAGGAGGAGGAGGAGGAGGAGGAAGGTTGTCAGCCAGCCAACCAGACCACCACAATCGACAGACAAACAGAAGCGGTCCATAAAAAAGACAGACACACACTGACGTACGGGTGCTGGCGGTCAATCAGCCCTGTGAGGTCGTGCTCGACGTACTCGAGGACGAGGTAGATGGATCCTTGGCAGTAGTCGAGCGCTTCTTCCTTGTCGGTAAACTCCGCTGCATATGCACGCACATATCAGCCGGTCAGTCGCTCATAAGCGAACCGTACTTAACGAGGTAAGTACGCACCGTCGTCGTCGTCGTTCTCAGCCGAGACAACGACTTCTTTGAGCTCTAGAATGTTGCGGTGGTTGAGGCACTTGAGCACTTTGATCTCGCGGATCGTCGTTACGGGAAGCTGAAACACGACACGACACGACACGACATGACACCGACAGTGTTAGTAAACGGCGTCTTCCTGTCCTTCCGAGCCAAGCACAACGCAGACGCGTTGCGTAATACGGTGCTACGTACGCCCTGCACTTCGTTGAGACTGCGGATCTTCTTGATCGCCACCACCTCGTCCGTCTGCTTGTTCTTGGCCATGTACACTTGCCTGTTTCCAAAGTCGAGGGAATGAGCATCCTCATTCTTGCTTTCTGAGTGGACGAGATGGCACATGCGCACACGTACCCGTAGGTGCCCGCACCGATGCACTCGAGCTTCTCGTACGCGTCGACGCCGCGCGTCCCCCACTTGTGCTGCGGCAGGTGGAGACTCATGCCCACAGTCCGCGTCACACCTCTGCTCTCGCGAGCGTCGAAGCTGCGGCTTTGAAAAGTGAGCGCAGTTATCTGAAAAGCACCTTTGTCATCTTGCTTTCTGTAGCAAAAAGTCTAAAATGAAGGCACTCTTTGATGATGAAAGCAAGGGACGCAATTTAGCATTTTTTGACCAGCGACCACAGCGTCATGAGCTTCTTGCGGCGTGCGCTCGCGTCCGTCGAGTCCGCGGTGCTCACGTCCAAGCAGTGTACGACGCATTGCGCCTCTCTCTCTCTCACACACACGCTCGACTGACCCACGCCGCTTCCTTACGTACCGCACAGCACTCGGCGTGCCGCTGCGACTCTCGCCTGAGAAGGACGTGTTCGTGTTCGGCGGTCGTGGCGCTACGCGCGACTGGGTCGCGTCCAGTGACCGCTCCATCGGCGGTACGTCCCCCACTGTACTTTAAAAATGCACCACCCAGCGTCAGGAGAAGCGCCACTCACCCGTAGGTCGTGTCGCGTGTGTTGCTCGTGTGGAACCACACAAACACAGGCCTCTCTGAGTGCAAGTGGGGCTTCTACGGCCGCACAGAAAGCGACGAAGCGGGCGACACGGAGAGCGACCTGCGCGGACGCATCACGACCGTGAACCAGGACGATGGCGTCCCGTCTGGTACGAACACGAGCGGGATTGGAGATGGAACGGATAGTGGACGGTGGACTGACTGGACTGTGGTGTCTCCATCCTATCGTCAGCGGTCTTTCGTGGGCACCTGAGCATGGCGTGTCAGCCGACAGAAGCTGGGATCGTACGCAGTGGCTACTGCGCTGTGCGTGCGTCGCTCCCCACGGGCGTGCTGCTCCATGGCTACGAGGGCATCACGATGCGGGTCATGACGGACGGACGAGAGTGCGTCAGTCGTGATCATGGACTGCCGACAGGGACTGGAGATTGGTGTTGTGGTCGACCAACACTCACACTGCTCGTATGTGGCGTAGGTACCGCGTGAACGTGCAGATGGATGGTTGGAACCCACTGAATCTCTACATGGTGCGTCCTATGCGACTGATGACGGACGCCACCACAGCCATGAAACAAGCAAAGGTGACGACGTATGAGGACTTGTTTCAGGGCTTCATCCGCACGCCAGCGAACGAGTGGGTCGAAATTGAGGTACGTACCAGTGCTGACGAAGTCGGGACCGTCGGAGCGCTGGTCCAGAGCGACAGGGGCGTCCCTCACCCCATCCGCGTGCGTTCCGTCAGCTCCCATTCAGCAACTTTATGCTCACGTCGAAAGGCTACTACAAGTTTAACGACGCGACGGCGCTGGACCCGTCGAAGCTCCGGAGTGTACGTCCCCACGCCATTGCAGCAGACAGTGAGCGAGTGAGGATCGTACAGTACCCGACAGTGCGAACTGACGTTAGCTACTGTACTCTTGATGGATGGATGGATGGATCGTGTCCCGACAGCTTGGGTTCGCAATCGCCGACCAGAAAGAAGGCGACTTTGAGCTGCGCGTGCAGTGGATCAAAGCAGTGGCTCAAGTGGAGACGCCCGGGAAGAAGCGTAAAGACGTGGACGACGAAGACGACGACGACCGGTGCGTTGGCCTCGTCTCAGATCCGTGGCTGTCAGGTCCCCTTTCAACTCTCACACTCGCACTCGCACTCTATGTGATGACCCACAGTAACGGCACGGCCACGGAAACGACGGGGTTCCAGAAGCCGCAGGACCTGGTCATCTAGCGAGTCTGCGGCAAGTGAGCCCGACAGTCCAAAGTCGCCAGACTCAGCCAGTAGACGCCACCCAACACGACACACACACAATCCCTCTCGCTCTCTTCGTTGATTCATCTCACTCTAAGTATGCAGCTAGCAGATTGGCGGGTGGGGCCACCTCTCTCTCTCGTTAGACTTCGTCCTCACGTAGCAGCATATTCGGGATGCCGTCAATGACGGGGAACTCGCGGCCGGACTCGGGACACACGAGCTTGCCTTTCGTCACGTGCACCTCGAGCAGCGCGTGGTGGACAGCGCGCAGCAGCGTCTCGTCGGCAGCGTCGGGTGACGGCGCGCTCTCTGGCAGCGCATCGGCCACGTTCAGGCTCTTGGCGCCAGCGACAAACGCTGGCCAGTCGATTTTGAGCAGCATTTTGCGCACAAACACCGCGTCAAAAGCGCACGCGACGACCTCCTGCTCCTCCGCTTCGATGCGTAGTGGGAAGCCGTTCTCGACGCCTTTCTTGTTGCAGATGAGCATGTTGTGTGTGATGAGGCGCATGGTGATCGGCGCTTTTACTGACTATACGGGTGGGTGGTGGCGAGCGATGGCGGCAGTGGTAACAACGACAGCAGAGCTCCTCGTCGTGGACCTGTGGGTTTGGGTTGGCGCGTGGAGCTGCCTTGCACTCGACGCTGTTGGCTGTGAATTCCCAATTCCCAATTCCCAATTCCCAATTTGGTCTTATTTTTACACGAGTTCAGAACTCAGACTCAGAGGAAACTCAGTGCTGTTGAACTGGTTCTAGGCGCGACCAGAGCCACTGAGGGCGTACCCGCGCCGATGCGCTCTTGTTCTGCTCTGATGACAGCAGCAATAAACTCTCGCTTTCAAGAAACGCGCTTGTAGATCTGGCCTGAAAAGCTGCTGTGTCTGTTGACACGACAGCGATAAAGTCGTCCTCGAACTCGCGAACTCGGGGGGCCTCCTCAACCGCGAGGTGCTCGGTGCTCGTTGCTTCGCGTCCTGGCGCAGTCACTCAGGTTGAGCGATCCGTGCGTCAAAATCCGGCCATCAATTACCAGATACTAGTTGCAGGCCCATGAGAGCGAGGAAGAGAGAGAAGTAGGGAGTGAGAAAGAGAGACAACACGATTGCCACGTCTTAGAAAGAAGTCGCCTCTCGAATCTTGTCGTGATGGTAGCCGCTGCACTGTGCGATGTACACGTCGACCTCCTGCGGCATTACAGGAGCCTTGGACTGCTTCGACATGTACTGTGAATCGCCCTCCAGCAGTTGTACTCTCCTGCCAGCGCGTGCGAGGATGGCTACTTCTACAGCGATCTTCAAAAGACACATGGGTCATGTGAGTCATCAGGAGAGACATCAGAGTTAACAAAAGTGCCAATATGTCCACCTGTAAACACATTCGATATACTTAACAACCAGGTCTGTAAACGCGTACATGCTGGTCAACAGCGTGTGCTTCGTAGATCGGATGAGTTTGAGTAGAGCTGCGGTGGAGGCATCCCGCGCTTGTCCTCGTCGTCCCCCTCAAACCACAGTGTGCCGAGGTATTGGAACGGAGGCGGCGAGGCTGTGACTGCGGACGTTGGCTGTGGAGCTGGGGCGAGTAGACTGGCCGAGGTCGAACCCGTCCTTTGCATCTCGGTGATGCGCGCGGTTGTACGCTTTCGTAGGGCGTCTGGGGACACACCAAAAAGTCTGGCGACGTCGACTGTCGTGAACTCGACGTCAGCCGCCGCCGCGCAAACAGCCGTCAACAGGACGCAGGCGACGACCTCCTCTTCGTCAACGCGAATCATTGTCTTGCGCTTCCGCGCCGGCGACGGCGACGGCGTGTTCATGACGTGCTTCGTTGTTCTCAAAGAATGAATTGAATGAAATCTACATAAATATGGAAATACCGAATAACGCTTTCGGGTCCATTTTACATTTTTTATTTTGTTTATTTTTAACACTGGTTTTCTGACTCAAGTACACCGGATTTAGCCAATTCAAGTAGGTGCTGTCAAAATCGTGAAATCCGCTAGAGCGAACTAGCGCATAATAGCGACATGTTTGGATAGTTCGCCATCTCGCGATTCTATCGGTACCTTTGGTTGTTTCAAAGGCGCAATATTGATCGCATGCCGCGCTCTCGCGTGCAGCGTCTTGGCGTTGGTGGGCACAGGTTTTTCTAGTAAACCC
>JAASFJ010000609.1:0-18784 GCA_023333755.1 Globisporangium uncinulatum
TGGGCGGTAAATCGGAGAGTGAGGCCTTGTTTGCCTGCTCTAGCCACAGGCTAGTTGACGCACGTCGGCGGTGCGACGTCTTGACTTGGTCTCCACTGCGAACCTGTTGTCAACCTCTATCAATATTTCAGGATTTGAAAATTGTGGAATTTGTTGCAAGTAAATTAAATCCTTGTTGTTTTTCGTGCAAGTTAAAAAAGGGACCAATCAGCCATTGTGGACACTCAATTAGAAAAAGCCACATACCGAGCGGACAACACTCCTAACATATACAATACTGTAATGATTTCACTAAGTAAATACTTACTGTATTTACCCAGTGTGGACACCCAAACAGGAAATGCCGCACAAAGCGAGGACAACATGTACTAAGTAGTAAATTACTGTACCTATTTGTCTTGTAACATATTATACATGCTACTTTTTACATTTGCAGCATCTTGCGAAACTTCACAAGATAATGTGGCGCCACTTTGAAAGTGACCCCAAAAAAGCCGAGTGTTCGCTCGCAGGCCCTCTCTGGGCTCTGCGATGCGCGCGATGACGAACGGATTGGCGCACGCGCTACAGCAGCTGCTGCAGCAAGATGCCACCTACACGCAGCTGCTCGCGAACGTCGAGTCGATCTTGGCGAAGAAGCTGCGCTTCCGTCCGAGCGCGGCGTTATTACAGTCGCCCGTTATCTGTAGCTTCGTGGACGCGCTCACACAGTTGCACCATCTGCACCGCATGTTCAGTGAGCGCATCGGCACGCTGGCAGCTGCCGGCGCCAATGACGTCGACATGGGGGAGCGCATTGTGGTGGAGAGCAATGAGACCAATTCGATAGAGAGAAAAGCGAGGAACTCTTGTGTCTTGCCAAGGGGCAGACACAGTAAATTCAGATAAGCTATCAGGAGCTCGCCTGTTGCTCTACAGGAAGTATCACGGAAAGTTGTCTGGCGCATAGTTGTAGTAGTCGTCTCGTTCACTACCTATTCGCTCACACCCGCATCCCTGCTATGCTGTCACTGCTGAGAGAACTGAAGCAGTTTCTTGACCACGAACGCCATCCCCACCCGATGCGCTGGAATCGACGCGCACATCATCCGGACCAAGTTCCACTGTATACGGCTCATGCACTCGGGTTTGCGTCGGCAGCTCGCCCTTCCCGACTTTGTTGCGCACGCCTTCATCAGATATCCACCGACCCCACGGCGGGTCGTCGCTCACCATCTCCACGATCAGCATCCCGAACGAGTACACGTCCGACGCGGTTGTCAAGCGTTCACCGCGAAGGTACTCGGGCGATCGCCACCGCACCGCTCCCATCTTCTTCACGTCCACCTGCACTTCAGCGACGCCGACAATCGCGCTCAAGCCAAAATCGATCAGCTTTGCGTCACCGTTCGCGCCGATCAGGACGTTGTCGCACTTGAGGTCGTTGTGCGTCACGCCGTTATCGTGCAAGTAATGGAGCCCGAGCGCCACTTGGTGCAGCAGCTGCCACCCTCTCGCCGCGTCCGTCTCACTCTTCTTGACGAACTCGAGCAGGTTCCCTCTGTTGGCGACCTCGCACACAAAGTACCGCTTCCCCACATCACACGCGCCAAAGAGCTTGAGCACATGCGGGTGATTCAGCGGGAACCAGACGCGCAGCTCGTGGGAGAACATCTCGCGGCTGTACCCACCGTCGTCATCCTCCTCGTACCCCATGAACTTGACGACCACGGGTGCGTTGCGCCACGTCGCCTTGAACACTTCACCAAACGATCCGACACCGATCCGGTCTACGCTTGTATCGTACTTGAGCTCGTGCAAGTGGATGACTCGCACCCGCTTCCCGACTTCCTTGCTCCGATCCACTGCTGCTGACTTCAGCGTAGGAGTCCCGTCATTGATGTCGTCACGAGCCAACATGTTGTGACAGTCCCTCTTGTCGTCGTCTTCGAAGCGCTCAGTATCTGTTGTCGTCGTCGCTGCAAGCAGGTTGAAAACTTGCGTGTTCATCTCATTCCTCTCGAATCGCACGATCGTCACTGCGCCGGCAGCCGGTGGTGACGTCGTCGCAGCATTCGCTGTCTGCACTGCGGGCGATCCGTTGTGCTTTGCGCTTCCTGGTTCGATCCAACAGCGACCATCACTGGGTTCGTACTTCTGCCAGTCGTGGATCGAGACGACTGTCGACAGAGACAGCAGCTCTAGCACGCCGTCCAGCTGCCGGTGAAAAACGTGGCTGCGGAGCGACACGCGCAGACTCTTTGCCACTCGAAGCACAGACGTCGTCAGCAACGCTCTTCGCAAGAACCGGTCGAAGCTCAGCAGCACTTCAATGAAGCGCCGCACCGCATTGTCGTCTGCGCGTCGGTGTTGCACTTGGACGACGTTGAGGAGATCGCACAGGCGCTCAAAGATGTGCTGGACTGCGTCCGGAGACTCCTTGTACCGGCGTAACTTCATCTTGACTGTCTTCGTTACGAACTCCTCTAGCGGTCGTCCGAGCTCTGGGAAGCGGAAGGTGGCGAGTTGGGCGACACGGCGCTTGTCGAGAAGCACGTCGTAGTTGGCGCGTCCACGCTCGAGAGCAGCTATGCGTGCAAACTGCTGTAGCTCGAACGCCACGCTCGCGAGTGTCGGTCTCACCGACGGATCCTCGTGAGCCATCTGCTCGATAAGCGTCGCTTGCTGGGCTGGCACTGTGTCCGGTATCTCCAAGCGAGCGCTCAGCAGCACGTTCATTCGCACTTGACCCTTGCTCTCCATTGATCCCCACGGCAGGTCTCCTGTGAGCGCCTCGAGCGCACACATTGCGAGCGAAAACACGGTGGACGCTGCGGACGTCGGAGCTCCACGCAGACTCTCGGGCGCTCGCCATCGGACGTCACGTGTAACCTTTCTGTCGGGGTCTTCACCAAATCTTCCGCCGTCGTCTTGACTCTGCGTTGGCTCCAGCACTCCCACACTTCTAAACACATTAATCTTGGCGATGCCGTCTAAGCCGACCCAGATGTCGTCGCACCGTAGGTGCTCGAGCACGACCTCACACTCGAGTAGGTACTGGAGCCCAGTGCTGCTTCGAACAGCTTCTGCCACACTTCATGCTTGTGTTCCTCGCACTTGAGGTATTCGCGCAGGCTCGTGCTCGCTGAGCTTTCGAGCACGACGACGCACGGTGTGTCAAGATGTGACGCACCGAACATCGTGACCACGTTCGGGTGGTTCAGTGAGAAGCAGTTGCTCACAGCGTCTTCGAAAGCTTCGCGATCGAGGCGGCTCGCCAGGACAGTTGCCTTCGACCACCGCCCGTGAGTCACCGTCACTGTTGGCGTCATGGATGTCGCTCTCGGCTCGTTGTCGGCACCCCACGAGAGCTTGAAAGTCCACGTACAGTTCGTGCAATGGGATGAACCAGGTCGGGATGGCAGGCAACGCCGCCACATCGACGACAACCGACACTTTGCGGAGCGCCTCGTGCAGCAGAACGCGTAGCTTGGAGGTACATAGGTCGCCTTGCGTACGCACAAAGTGTCGGAGCAGGAATGCGGCGCCTTTGAGTTGGTGGCTTGGCTCAGCTGCGTCGCCTACGTTGTGTTGCTAGCGTCATCATTGAAGACAGCACTTGATATACGTGGCGTCCATCCATCAATCGCGTCTTGGAAACGCGCGAGCAGAGCCAGCTCATCGGACGAACACTCGACATCCCAGTCCGCCGACGACTGGTCAATCGATCCCGTAGGGTCGACTCCAGTCGAATCACTCACTGACGATGGTATGTCGGCCACGGACTGCTCGAGGAACCCCAACTCTGTGTGCACGTCCCGGAACTGACTCGTGATCGCCGGACTCGCTACGAGACGACCGAACACGCTGCTGGATGCGCACATGGCCTTGAGCTGTATCAAGTGGAAGACGATCATGGCGAGCTGGAAGACGTTCTCGCGCGACAGGTCCGGCGACGAATCCATCAGACGAACATGCAGTTGTGTCACTCGGTCCACCACTCGCATCCACATGTCCTGGAACTCGTGCGTCTGCAGAGTGTACTCGCTCAGCGTCTGCAACGTCGCTGGTAGAAGCAAGCACGACGGTCCGTGGCTACCGCCACTGTCGTTGCTGCTGTTGTTGTTGTCGTCCGCACTGGTCGCTGTCGTGGTCGTGGTCGTGGTCGACACATTGAAATACCCATTGTCGAACAACATCGACACGACACTCGCGTCCCCCCATCGCGCTGCCGACACCAGCACCGTCTCGCCGTCCACGCTGTTGCGAACGTGCGCGCTCGCTCCGATACGAAGCAGGAAACGCATCGCGTCAAAGTGTCCAGCTCTCGCTGCGATGAGTACGGGAGAGTTGTCTTCGATGTCTGCAACATCCAACCTCCATGTGGTGTCCCTTTGTTCGTTGGTTGTGTCATCAGTATCAAAGACGTATCTTGTCGTCGCAGGGATCGCTTCTGCAGATTCGGCTTCTGATGGGAGACTGGTTTGATCGTCCTTTGGTGGTCTGGGACGCGTGTATGCACCCTCGGACGTTCGGAGCTCGGCATAGATGAGCACACGAAATATCTCGACAGAGCCGCTTTTCGCTGCAGCATGAAGCGGAGTCCCGCCGTTCACCTTGCACGCCGTCACACTCGCTTGTTGCAGAAGCAATAGTATTGCGACGTCCGTGTGACCGTTGAGGGCTGCGAGGTGAAGTGGTGTCGAGCCATTCATGTCGGCTGAGTCGACGCTTGTTTGGTGCTCTAGCAACAAGTCTGTGATTTCCGTGTGGCCCTGGCGTGAAGCAATGTGCAGCGGAGTCACGCCGTTGACGTCGGCCGCCTGCACACGCGCTTGGTGCTTCAACAGCAGCTCAGCGAAGTCTCGATGGCCGCAAGCGACGGCGACATGCAGCGGAGTTAAGCCAGTTAAGCTGCTCGCTTCCACGCTCGCGTGGCGCAGCAGCTCAGCGACATTCATTCGACCCTTCTGGGCGGCAGCGTGCAGCGGAGTCCAGCCAGCCGTGCCGTTCGCGTTTACGCTTGCTTGATGCTGTAGCAACGCCTCCGCGACTCTCACGTGGCCGTCTCGTGCTGCAAAGTAAAGCGGGGTCAGAGCGTTGATTGCCGTCGCGTCCACGCTCGCTTGGTTTTCCAACAACAGCTTTGCGACGTCCGCGTGGCCTTTCGAGGCGGCGACGTGCAGCGGAGTCGCGCCATACGCTTTGGTCGTATCGACGTCCGCTTTGTAACGCAGCAACACACGGGCGACACCCGCGTGTCCGTTCTGAGCAGCGATGTGGAGCGGAGTGGAGCTACTGCCGTCGATCACGTCCACGTGCGCGTGGTGCTGCAGCAACACTTCAACGACATCCTCGTGGCCGTTCTGAGCTGCAAGATACAACGGAGTCGAGCCTCTGTCGTCGCGTCCACGCTTGCGCTGTGCAGCAACAAGATCTCCGTCACACCTTCCCGCTCGTTCTGGGCAGCAAAATGCAACGGCGTCCAGCCGTTAACATCGGCCGTGTCCGCAGTTGCGTTGTGCAGCAGCAGCAATTGCGCGACGTCGTGGTGCCCATTCCCAGCAGCAACATGCAGCGCAGTCGAGCCGCGCAAGTCGGTCGAATCCACACTTGCAGTGTTCAACAGCAGGAGTTCCACGACGTCCGAGTGACCCCACCGGGCTGAAATCTGCAGTGGAGTTGTGCCGTTCATGTCGCTCGCATCCACATTGGCTCGGTGCTGCAACAGCAGCTCAGCGACGTCCTTGAAACCTTTGCGAGCAGCAGCGTGTAGTGGAGTCCAGCCATCCTGATCGTTCACGTCGACACTCGCATGGTGCTTCAGCAGCAGTTCTACGACACCCACGTGGCCACGGTAAGCGGCTAGGTGGAGCGGACTCCAGTGGATCTCGTTCTTCGTGCCAACGCTCGCTTTGTGTAGCAGCAATACTTCAGCGACGTCCGTGTGCCCTCCCGATGCGGCAGCGTGGAGTGGAGTCGACCTGTCCACTGTCATCGCATTCACGCTTGCGCCGTGCTTCAACAACGACTCTGCGACCTCGTTGTGACCGTTCTGGGCAGCAATGTACAGCGGAGTCGAGCCATTCGCAGTGCTCGCGTTCACGCTCGCGTTTCGCTTCAGTAGCTCTTCCGCTATACCCACGTGCCCGATCTGAGCAGCAGCATGCAGCGGAGTCCAGCCTTTCGAATTGACCGCGTTCACGCCCGCAGAGTGTTGGATCAACAGCCTCGCGACCTTTGCATGTCCAGTGAGAGCAACGATGAACAGTGGCGTCGAGCCACTTGGGATGGTCGCATCCACGCTCGCTCCATGAAGAAGCAATGCTTCTGCGACGCCGTCGTGGTCGTGGTGTGCAGCAAGGAAAAGTGGCGTCCAGCCATCCGGTGTAGCAGCGTCCACTCTCGCTCGATACTGCAACAGCATCTCTGCGACGTCAGCGTGGTCGTTCACGGCAGCTTTATGGAACGAAGTCATGCCATTGGCGCCGGTTGCGTCCATGTTCGCGTGATGCAGCACCAATAGTTCGAAGACGTCGGAGTGACCGTTCTGGGTAGCAATGTGGAGCGGAGTCCAGTCATCATTGTCAGTTGCGTGCACATTCGCACCGTGATGCAGCAACACCTTCACGACGTCCGTATGGCCGTTCTGCGCGGCGAAGTATAGCCATTCACCTCAGTTGCACCGACGCTCGCTCGATGCAGCAGCAACTCCATTGCGATATCGCTGTGGCCTTCTACTGAAGCAATCAGGAGTGGTGTGCAGCCATTCATGTTGACCGCGTCCACGCTCACTCGGTTCAGCAGTAATTCCGTCACGACGTCGTGGTGATTGTTCAGGGCAGCGACGTGGAGCGCTCTAGAGCCGTTCGTGTTAGCCGCGTCCACGCTCACGTTGTGCAAGAGCAGCAACTTCACGATGTCCTTGAAACCGCACTCGGCAGCCAGGAACAGCGATGTCTGTCCGTCATCATCAGCTTCGTCGACGCTGGCGCCGTGCTTTAACAGGTCTCGCACTCTACTGATGTCGCCAGCTGTGCACGCCGCTCCAAGTGCCGTGTATTCGTCGTCACCCACGGCGTCCACACTTCCACCATCTGCCTCAGTGTAGAGAGTGGTGGCAATGGACTCCATCGCTCACCTGCGCTCTCGCTGTGGCGAACACCGTTGACCAAGAGGAGCCGTCCTTGTACAACGTCGGCGAGCCTCGGGTGGAGAAATGTGTTATGTTTTGGGCAGTTGGCGGTGGTTCTTGGATGTGCAAGGGTTGATCTCTTGCTGCTGAGGGCTGACCCCATGTGAGTCGAACGAGAAGGATTGCAAAGTGGTGGCCTACTTCCATCGCTGGGTCATATCCAGCCAGTTCGATCTAACCGCTGGAGCAAGTGCTGCTTGCTTGATAGCAAGACTTGACGCTGACGATATCCACGGTGTGGTGAGCGCCTTTGTTTCTTTGGAAGACTTGATGAAATGACAGTCTGGAGCAAGGCGGATGGAGGCGGCTTGGAGGTAGAGAACTACAGCAACTGAGGCAAGGACGTGGGAACTGGGTGAAATCACTCGCTCATCGTGGTGGTCGTTCCTGGGTAGGTGTCGCGAGCTCTTCTCGCACGACCGGGGCGTGTCCGGATGATGAGTGCGTCGATTCCAGCGCATTGTGTAGGGATGGCGTTTGTGGTCGACAAGCTGCTTCAGTTCTCACAGCAGGAGGATCGTAGCAGGGATGCGACTGTGAGCGACATGGAGGCGAACGCGACAACCGGTAACGGCAGAGACGCTCGGTGAGCGATGCGGACGTGCGAAAACTGAACGTTACACGAGCGATAGTATCGCGAACGCGAAGCACAACAAGACGGTGCTTCTACGGTAGCTTTGCGCCATCCCTGTGGTGGTGTTACGTTGCAAGCTCCTGGAAAAAGTATCTTTCGAACGTCATCTCGACGTGGAGGCCGTGTCGTCGAGTACTGGTACTGGTACCGGTATCAGGAAGTCTGGCAATCTGTCCACTATCGCAAATTTAGGACGAATTCAGACAAAAAACGTCACCCTTACCCTAAAATGGCGCACGAGCAGCAGCCTGAGGACCTCCCGGTCGCTGTCGGGCGGCTCACGCACACGACCGCCATGTGCTGGGCCGCCGCCGAGGGCGACGTGGCCCTCATGCGTCGCCTGCACGCGCTCGGCGTGGACGTGAACGCCGCTGACTACGACAAGCGGTGCGGTCTCCGCTCTGAACTCTCTCATTTCTGACGTGTTTTTCACACTCCACACTCTTCCCCCTCCTCCTCTCAGCACGCCACTACACATCGCTGCGAGCGACAACCAGCTGCTCGCAGCCGAGTTTCTGCTGCAGAATGGCGCAGCAGCCGACGCCCTCGATCGCTGGGGCCGCTCGCCGCTTGACTGCGCACGCGAAGCCCATCACACGGCCGTCCTCACGCTCCTCGAGCGCTTCAGGCTCCACGAACGTCCTACTCCCTCTTCTTCTAAGTCGCTTACAGGTCCCATACAAACCACTGTCCCAAACCCTGTCCACACCATCAGACGGAGCCAGTCCTACACAAGCGTCGACGTCGCTGCGTTCTTCCGTGCGATCGAAGCCGGCGACACGGAGACCGTGAAGCGCGCGTGGCTCGACGGCCTCGCTCTCGACGTGACGGACGCCATTGGCCGCTCGGCGCTCCACGTCGCAGTCGAACACCGACGCATGAGTCTGATCGAGTTGCTGCTGTCAGCTGACGTCGACACGGCAGCGCTGGACGCCCGTGGCCGCACGCCGTTGAGCGTCGCTGTGGCCCACGAGAGCTTTGCGATCGCAGAGATGCTACGCGGCCACCAGAAGCAGACGCTCGCTCGCCACACAACAGCTACAGGCAACAGCAGCAGTGAACACCACCAGCAGCTCGTCGCCCAGGCGTTCCGTGCGACCAAGCGTGGCGACGTCCCAGCACTGCGACAACTCGTACCGGCTCACGTGCACCCAGATGTCCAGGACTACGACTTGCGCTCGCTGCTCCACGTGGCGAGCGCAGAAGGCCACGTCGATATCGTCACGTACTTAGTCGAGTGTGGCGCGACGGTGAACCTGCTCGACCGCTGGAGTACGTCGCCACTGACGGAAGCGATCGACTTTGCGCACAATGACGTCGCGCGGGTCTTGATGGCGCACCATGGGAACGAGAGCGGGAACCGTGCGGTGCTCGCTGTCGACCAGATCGACAGTGTCACGCTGAATGCAGCGCTCGAGTTCACTCTGCGCGTCGTGACCAGAGTACGTGGTGGATTTAATCCGTTGTGGAGCTGCTGCTGGATGGTGGAATTGCTGCTGTATGGAGGTGCAATCGTTCTCATGTGGTCGTCCCCTCTTTCTCTGTTAGAAACGGTGGCTCATGGGGCAAGTGTACTGCCCCATGACGGACGCCGACAGCGGCAACTGCGTACTGGTCGCCCACGGCGTTTGGCACCGGAACGACATGCTGTTGAGCCGCCACACCGTCGGTTCTAGAGCCAACGACCTGCCTATATTAGCGTCTCCACCCACGTCTCCGATCACACAGAACCCAAGCAACAGCAGCAGCAACTCGCTCAGGATCGACCCGATCCAAATGTTCCGCAAAGCCGGGTCGTTGCTCATGATCGACCCTGGACAGGGCCACACAGGCAGCGTCTTTAGCGGCCAGCACCCCGAGTGGCTCCTCTTGAGCGCGACGCAGCAGTCGCACTACTTCCTCTTGCCGCTCGCACGGCGTGCTGGCATCCAGACGATCGTGTCAGTGCCCATGGTCTTCAAGATGTCGACCATTGCTGTGCTGTCGTGGTACTCGGACGAGAGTGTGGGCGAGGAGCCGCTCGAGCTCCAGCGCATCCAGCGGCTGCTCCGGTCCGTCATGATCCTTTCGGCGCTCCGGCTAGAGGTGCTCGCAGCGGCTGGGAGTGCGACGACGACGCACGTCCCGCGCTTCCAATACTGCCAGTCGCTCGACACGGCGCTGACTGCGAACGGCGAGCTCGTCGACCTCAGCGTCAGCCGCGACGACGGTACGTCAGACGGGGGTGGAAGCTCTGCGACAGCTACGTACTCACAGCGTTTCTGTATGTATGTTGCGCTTGTCTTGTTGTTGGAACGCCAGTCGACGTGTGCGACGTGATCCCACTCGCGCTCGAGTGGGGGCTCTTTGACATGGTCCACCGCCTCGCGACGTCCATGAGCAGCGAAGACCACGCGGCCGTGCTCTCGTTGCTCCGGTCGCTCGTCGCTCTGCTCTGCAACGGGTTCTTTCAAGCTGCGCTCGACGACGACAGGCACCCGCACACGCCGAAGCCATCAAACGACAGCGTCGTGTCGGCTTGTAACGGCGCGGTCCGGACGAAGCGCGAGCTGCTCGTGCACTTGGAGTACTACCTGGCGTACCTGCACACAGTGAGTCCGACTGAAGGGACAGTATTTATGGACGTGCACGCGCTCGTGCCCAAAGTCAACAAGTACGTCGACGGCACAGCCGCAGACGTCGGTACAGACGAGACGAAGCCGGGAGAGGCGAGCGAGCGGCAGCGTCCGAGTGTCGCGTCTTCGTCAGCGCCAGAGCGTGAGCTAGGAGCCACTGAAGTTGCAGCAGCGGCCGCTGTCGAGTGCGTACTGTGCAAGTACAATGTGCCAGGTACGTACGTGCGAGTGAGAACGCTTGTGTTGAGGAGAAAGCCAAGCCCGTTGAGCCGAGTAGACTGTGACGAAAGGCGAGCTCTGGAACGTGGTGATCAGGACACATCCATCCAGGAAAGCCTCCCGTGAAAGCGACGGCGCCACCAACGCCACCAGCTGTCGTCTCGCCAGCAGAAGCTTCCAGCAGATCCGCCACTGGTAGGCACACATGCGCATTGCAGTGATGGTTGGCATCCCAGTGTCTCGCTGGCTCTCTCGTACAGCTGCTCACATACTCTGTGGTCGCATGTGACGCTGCGATGGTTGCTAGGAGATGGGTACTTTGGTGTTCCTGGGAACCCAAAGTCTCCAGTGCTCCGAGAGATTGCGACGGTGCGCTTCCCGTACTGTACACTGTACCCGACCTGTTGTCGTGCTCTCGCGTTACTCTAACAGATCGGTCACTTGAATACCAATGGTCGTGTGCAACCAACCAGCTCGCGGACGCGTTCGCGGCGCAGTACGACGCGTTCAGCCGGAAAGCCGAGCTGAACACCCGCCACTGGGACGGCACCAAGCCCGCGTCGTTCACATCAAGCGAGCTTTTCGACATGATTGGCGCTGCCCACGAAGTTCCGGCGTCGTCTCAGTCGTCTCAGCGCAGCTCGGCCGAGTCGCGACGACGGCTGCTCGCAGTCGTCAGTGACGTGCTCCAGGACGCATCGTGCGTCATCTCGTACAAGCAGCTCTTAGCGATCCACGCGTGCTTGCTCCCAGACGCGAATGGCCACGCTGGCGTTGTCCGCACGAGTGCAGCAGTCGGGTACGCGTCCCCCCGGATTTACCGCGTCTTCCTCCCAGCGAGCGAGATCGAAGCCGCGCTCCAGGACCTCGTTGCGACCATCAACGACTCGGGCCGCTGGGCCGCTCGGCCGCTGCTCTGCGCGTACTACGCGTTCGCAGTGCTCGTGTTCTTCATCCACCCGTTCCATGACGGCAACGGCCGCTGTGGGCGGCTGCTCGGGAATGTGATTGCAAAGAAAGCCGGGTACCCAGCGCTGCTGCGGGCAGCGGACAAGACGATCCAAGTCGGCGAGTTTCTCCAGAAAGCGGTCGTGACGATCGACGCGCTCCAGACCAGTCGGCGCCAGACGCGCCAGTCGCGACTGCTCTCGGCAAGGAAGGAGAACTCGTCCATGTGGTTCTAGGTGAGGACACGAGTGTACGATCAAGAACGACGTGAGTTTGCATGGCGAGTCTGCGCTGTTGAAAATGTCGATCTGGAGATACTGTGGCCAAAGACCCAGGAGACGCAAGCAGAGCGGGAGTTTGTGCTCAAAGATTTGGGGAACCGCACGCGGACGTATCACCAGTCGAAGAAGAATGCGCTCGTGGACTTTGTCTCGGGCTTTGCATCGCGCTCGCTGCTCACGCTCCCGCCTGTGACGGACCAGTGCTGAGAGCTTGGCCGCCTTGTAAAAGACCTGAGTGAGAACTCAGCTCGCTGATCATCTCACTCTACTTTGAAGTACTGCTGGAGTGCACCGGAGTCTTAGCGTACCGGTTCGTTGATCTGCACCACCTCCAAGTGTTTGATTTTGCCGATACCAGTTATATGTATGATTCCAATTGTTATTAACGTTTTTATAGAAAGTCAGAAACGAGTCGCTTGATTAGCGCATTCGCGAAAACGCACGCGCAATCGCAGTCTCTCGAACCTCACAGACTTCGCTCTTTCTCTCTCGGTCTCTCGACGGCGACCATGGGCTTCACGGTACCGGACGACGACGGCACGCTGCTGCACATGGCGCTCGCGCTCGTCGACTCGTGGGTTGACGACGCTGATGACGTCGACGTCACTGTCAGGGGAGACACCGACCTCCTCCCCAGCTTCCCAAGCTTCGAAGAGGAAGAGGTGGACGAGATGCTGGAAATCCCGAGCCTCATCATGACGAGTCCAACCGCCAGTGCCGCCAACAGCTGCAAGCGCTTTGAGTATTCGTATTTTGCATTAAACAGCGACTTTAGCGGCTCGGACGAACACGTGACGACATCTGAGGACGACGGCGGCGCCGACGCTTCTGACGAGTCGCTGGCGACAAGGACCCATGATGACGCAAACGAGCGCACCATAGCGACATCTCCACCAACCCCTCAGTCGCCGTCACCGCAATCCCAACCGCCAGTAAAGAAGCGTAGCAGCAAGTGGACAAAGAGCGCGGCAGAGGCTGTGAAGCGTAATCGCGCCAAGAAACAGGCTGAAGCAGTGGCGCTCCGAGCGCAGCTCCAGGAGCTCGAGACGATGCTCCGTACGCTCCAGCAGCAGCAGCGCGAGCGGCTCGAGACGGCGTGTGCGCTCCAGGTCCAAGTGCAGCGGAAGCGCCGGAAAGACGGCAGCTACGAGCTCCAAGCGGCCAAGCGTGTCGCAGAAGCAGCGCTCGCTGGTCACGTACGCTGGCGCGTGGCAGCGGCGACGCAAGCGCGCGAGCGGCACGAAGCATTGGCGCTGAATGCGCAGCTCCGAGACGCGATTGGCCACCACGCGTCACTTATCAAGGGGCTCCAAACGATGTTGATGACGGCATCAAAGCAGCCGCGTTACGTACGTCCGACTGTTCACGTAATCTTGCTGGCTTTCGCGACGGTATACTGACAACGTACCGGTATGTTTTGTGTGTAGGGCCTGGACTTGCTGCGAGACGAGCAGCGAAACGCGCTCTTTAGCGACATGGCGCTGCATCAAGACACGAGTCTGCTCGTTGAACTGCGCATGCGCGTGCTTCAGATGAACGCACAGGTCGACTCGGTGTTTACGCACCACTTTTGGCGCCAGTTTGGCGACACGGTGCTGAGCTTGGCCCACGTGAAGCTGGACGCTGAGGTCGGACCGCTCTTTGAGCTGCTGGCGAACGCGCCGGTGCCGTGTAGAGCCCACGTTGCTGGAGACCTCTTGTGGAAACGCGCATTGGCGCTCCGTGGTGTCATCAACACGCCCAAGTACGTCATGAAGCGGCAGCTGCTCTCATCATCGAGCTTTGAGAAGATTTACACGCTCCGGCTCGATGGTGGTCCAGCTGGTCCCGTGGAACTCAAGGGCACGTGTTACTTCCAGCAGTTCTACGAAGGCGAGCGGTACGCGCTGCTTTGGGCGACCAAGGTCCGGTCGCAGTACGGCGAGACGTTTGTCGAGAAAGCCTGGGTCGTCGCGTTCCCAGGACCCCGAGATGATGACGTCAGCACGGATGACGCAGTTGCCGCCACTACAGACGGTCCAAACCGGTCGTTCTTCCGGGTTTTGTACCAGATCTCGACCGAGGGCGGGGTCGACTTGGAAGCGGACGCACAGGCGCCGCTCCAGAAAGCCCAGCGACTCTTTGTACTGAAAGAGCTGAGTGCGCGCACGCACATGTTCCAAGAGTACGTGCAGAACATGCTCCTGGACGAGTTCAGCGGCTATCAGATGCGCAAACCACTGGACGACTCGCCCTGTATCCGATACGGCGGCGACGGCTTCGTGCTCAAGAGCTTTACCAGCGCAGTGAAAGCGTAGCGTCGTTTTGTGTAGCTTCCAAGTCGGACAGTATACGTGATCATGTTTATGGTATCAACGTCGATGGCATAAGGAGGGTTGTAGATACGACACAGGGGAATTGATTGTTTGTACACCTTTTGCCCAGCTGGTTGACATATTTCCGACCAAAGTGAAATCCGTCTGTCTAAAGCGAAAACTTCGGGGAACTTTCCCGTCCAAAAAAGCGACATTGCGAGCAAAGTGAAACCTCTCGTATTTTATTGCGAGCTAGATGACATCCTCTGAGAGCAAATGAGCGGCGCTCGTCACGGTCAACCAAATAAGTGGCCTGCGTAGCGCGTAGTAAATGCATGGGGCAGCCGAAACAACCCCTTCACTTGCAAACCCTTCACTATCGTTCTTGACGAGACACAACAGCTTCTCCCTCAACTGAATGGCGTTCAAAACACCTTAACACGACACTACGACAGAGATCATTGCAACCTTATGTGTCATGACGTAACCTTATCATCTTATATCAACCTTAACGTGATCAGCACCCTTACTGTATTTTCTGTTTTTTATAGTTCTGCGATGAAATAAACCGTTAGATAACATCGAGCCGGAAGACATCGCCGAATATAATCTGAAACAAATTGTCGCAGAAGAGCAACGGTTATATTCGCTGCGTTCCGTACTACAAAATCTCACAACAAGGGACATCATTGCAAATCAAGAAATCGAGGAAAGCCATGGAGGCAACAGGCGCTGAGGAAGGATTCGCGACCACGTACGATTGCCGCTGCCACAGAAGCAACGCTGCGGCCGCCGCGCACCAAGCCACGACAGGCAAGCTCGGCATCCAACTACTTCGCTCGCGCATTCGCGATTTCACCATCATCGAAGCGCGCATCCGAGAGGTGATTCACCTGTGTGCGGACGCGATGGCGGCACAGGAGGAGCTCCTTGTTCAATTGGCCGCAGAAAGGCAAGATGCGGTGGAGGCGTTGGCAGAGCTCCCAGGAAGCATGGACGACAAGGAGTACTTCCGTCGCCATCGTACATCGCTGCTCACTGCGCAAAAGCGCTAACAGACAGTGTAAATTAAACGAAAGCTGTTTGCTCGGTAAGGTTGCTAGTCCACACATACCGAGCGAGCTCGTCATTTATCTCACGTCCCTCGCTTGATCAGGATGCGCGATGTTCGACCTGCACACGATTATCCAAAGCAGCAGTAACCTCATCAAGCGGATGTACTCTGCTGTGATCTCATGCTGCTGGAACGCGAAGGTCTTGCCGATAAGTGATGAGACTTGTGCGATGACCATGACACCGCAACACGAGTCGTCCGTCTGCTTGGGGTGCAATACCCACTCAACGCTGACACTCGAAGATACTTTCTTCACCCTACTCGCGGCGTACCACCTCCTAAGAATCGGCAGTTGGTTGCTCTCCCACACGTCCTGCAGCTGCGGTCTGAAGCTGGCTCTGCACAACGGTTCGGACAGACTTGCTGTAATGTGTGACGCCGAAAGTTGCACAACCGCCACACCCCAATGTACATCGGAGAGGTGCACTGGATGGACCAGGAATTGCGTCTTCGATATGCGGTGGGGCGGCGTCGGAGGTGTTTCGATGTGAAATGCCAGTGAGCTCAAAACGATGGCGGTACAGCCCGGCTCTCGTTCGCAAAGCACTTGGCAGGCAAAGTGGATCACCGAGTCGCTCAACCATACGTTGCGCACCACAAACCCGACCACCTCCTCAAACGGAAGCGTGTACCACCTGGAGAAAACGCTGAACTTGGAACGTAGTGCTGCCGTCTTGAATTTTGACTGGACCATCTTGGCGAGCGACTTGTTGCGCACTCCGACAACAGCACTCGACTGTTGGAGGACCGCGAGTTCAAAGTCGCTGTTGGTCTCTTTTGCAAAGAGCTCCGGATACTGTGGAGATGAGAACTTCGTCCAGTCCTCGCCGAGCCACGCCATGTCTTGTTCCCATCGCTCGCAGTTGCGCTTGCAGTCGTAGAAATGCGTCATGGTGTGCACATACAAGCTACAATACAGAAACACAGGTGTCAATACAAACGACGAGCAACATTGGAGACACGGGCAACCTTGGAGACACGGGTAACCTTGGAGACACGGGCAACCTTGGAGGCGCGGATAACGTTAGAGTCATGGGCAACCTTACAGATGCCGGCAACCATAGCGCCAAAAACACCCCAACACCGCACCTGGAGAACATGAGAACGTCTGGCGAGATCAACACCAGAATCTTGCTTGCAGCGGTCCCGTTTGCATCTGTTTGCTGCTGCATCGCGTTGAAGTATGCCGACGGTTTCCGCCTTCGCGCCTCTTCGTCAATTGCTGTAGCCATCTTCTTTACGAGTGCTTGTGGTACAACGTAGTTGTAAACGTACTGAGCCGGATCGACATGCTCTCGTGTGCACTGGTGCGCGAAGCTGCAGAAACTTGTCGTCGAGAGCAACAGGGTACTTGTGAAGAGCGGCGGCGACAGTTTGCAGGTGGCACTTTGACAGCGACCACTTGACCATCTCAGGCAGCTTGACTTTGAGGTCGGCTGGGAGTGAGATCACTGCATTGCGTTCGCTCTTTTTGGTCCGCCCATGCTTGCTCTTTAAGCGCAAGTTTGTCCGCTTTTTCGGCGTCGGGAGCTGGAGAACTTCGACGTCCTTCTGGCGCGTTGGTGCTGCCTTTGCTTTCACTGGTGAGTGTCCGACCTTAGTTGGGCTTGTCGACAAGGTGTCTGGAGTACCAGCAAACATGCGAGTCGGGGTGATCGCAAGCCTTGCAACGATTGGGCTGGGAGCTGTGCGCAGGGTCCGTTGTCCGTCGGCGCCATCTTGCAACTCCAACCCGCACATCATGTCGAATGTGCTCATTGCTGTCGCCAGGTCAAGCTCCGACTCCCCACCCGACTCGTCTTCGCTCTGATGCGTTATCTTACACGAACTGCCCTCCGCTTCACGAAGCGCTTTCTGAACAACGCCTTCCCAGACCGCAAGCGTCTTGTAAAACTTAGATGACGGGAGCTCCGAAAGAGACCCGAGTAGTGGCTCGAACACAGCCTTGGCATACATGTACATCTCGGCGGATGTCATCACGACTGCATCTGCTTGCTCCTAGCGGCGTAGCCTGACGTGGAGAACTTGCCTTGGTTTGCGTCTTGGGCCGAGCAGTCAAGCTACTTGGTGCTGGGGTGCTGCTTGATCGAGTAAGGGTGCTCCATCTCCTGCTAAGGTTGCTCCATCTCTGCGTAAGGTTGCAGGATGTCGTAAGGTTGCGCCATCGGGAGATAATGGCGCTTCAACGTCGGTCTGGGACTTAAGCTTCGCCATCCTCGTCACTGGAAGGAGATGATCAATGGTGGACTCGAGCATGGTTTGCAACTCTTGAGCAGCCTGTATGCACCAGCGTCGGTCGACAGTTGACCATGGGAGAACAGAAAATTCGTGTCCGACCTTGGCGACCGTCATGAAGTGCAGGCACGGCGAGTGGTACAGACAACACACACTTGGATCACTCACAGTTCTGGAACAAATTCGGTTGTGGAACATCGTTTTCAGGGACCAAAGTTTGCATACTGAAATCAAGTCAAATTAATTGCTTTTCAGTTGTCGCCCACAAGAACACAAGGACGCAGTAAAGGTGGCCCGATTCACAATTTTCATACGTTATTGGGTTTTTGTTCAAGCACATTGACAATTTTTAAATTCATGAGGTTACAAAACCATTTATAAGGTTTCAAAACATGTTTTTAACACTGACTTTCTGACTCAAATAGACGAAAATTGGTCGATCCAGGTAGGTCACCCGACAACGTGAAATCCGCTAGAGAGAATTTGCCTGCAATGATTGTATTTGTAGATAGAGCTGTACGTTGCGATGTGATTCATATACGTACATTAGCTGTTGGTGCAAACGAGACTGTGTTACGCGCTTTGCCGCGCGCTCTCCGGACCCTCTCATGCACGAGTCGAAGAAATTATATCTTCTCTTTTCTGTTTAAATAGCATATAAACCTTTGCTTATTCGATTTGAACAGGTAATTATAGTCTACCTCCATAATTGGCGCTCGCTTTTGAGCGTACTGTTGGCATGTGCAAAGATGATAGAAGACGCGAGCGCCACTGTTGCTGCATCGTGGTCGCTGAAAAGTATGCCATCAGCATCCACTTGGAGGCGTCAACAAAATGCGAGGCGCTGGGGTGCAGGCCTCCTCAACGCGAGCGTTCCAAACAGTCAGAAGGACGACTCGGTGAATGAATCGACGTGCTTGACATGCACGCGATCGCGAGCCAGATCATCTGTCTAAGCCCACTCACATTTGCCCACAGACGCGTCGCTGTTACTCTACTGTTCGCTGGATCTGACTGCCACTGGAATCACGGACGACACCCCGCCCGCGGACGACACGACTTTGATTGTTTACGCAGTACGTAATAGTGATGAAACTGAAGAGTTGAGGACATTCGCGGCAGGTTTAAGCTTGAATATATGAGACCACTTCAAACGAAAGTATCATTAACCACTTTTTGAGGTTTTTCAACGAGCTACACCACGTTAAACTACTCTATCTGCTCTTTCATTTGAGCTGTCAAGCGTCCCCAACTTCAAGGTCAGTCCAAA
>JAASFJ010000610.1:0-18781 GCA_023333755.1 Globisporangium uncinulatum
CAGGCTGTTGCGGAGGGTAACCAGGCTGTTGGGGAGGGTAACCAGGCTGCTGGGGTTGCTGCGGCGGGTATCCAGGCTGTGCAGGGTACCCCGGCTGTCCAGGCTGCGTAGCTTGCGGCTGTGGAGGGTATCCTGGCTGTGCTGGAGCTGCCGGTACAGGATGGCTCGGCTGTGCTGGTGCTGCAGGCGCAGGGTAACCTGGCTGCGTCGGGGCTTGCGAAGGGTATGCAGGCTGAGGCTGCCCTGGGTACGCGCTTGGAGCTTGACCCGGGTAGCCAGCCTGCGCTTGACCTGGGTAGCCCGCCGCCGGTGTCTGCGTCGGGACGTGCCCAGGAGCGCTACCGTACGTTTGAGCCGACATGACGCCTGAAGCCTGTGCTGCCCCAAGCTTCGGTGCCGGCGCGTCCTGCGGCGCGTCGTAGATCTCAAGAATGAGCTTCCGGTAGTCGCCACTCGTCTCCCCGTAGATGCGGTCGCGGAGTTCTTTCGTGTACAGCTTCTTGTACGCAGTCTTCACCTGCGGAAGGACCGCGTGGTAGCGCACGATCGCAGTGCTGAGCCCGGTCTCGTCTGTCCCAAAGCCCTTCATCGTCTTTTCAAAGAGCTCTGCGACCGTCGGGAACGGATCCATGACCGACTTGACGAGGTAGTTGAGACTCTTCTTCGCGTCGCCGCTGAACTCCTTGTCGATCGCTTTCGCAATGTTGTTGTTGTACTTGGCGACGTACACCGCGTCCACCATGCGCAAGAACTCGGGCGGACACGCCACGAGAATGCCAATGAAGATCTCTTCCTGCGTCCCGATGCGTCCCTGGCCCGCCTTGTAGAGCGCGATCGCGTCGGCTTCCGCCTTCGCTGCGTTGTGGAACTGCGGGTTGAACTCGAGCTGCGCCGACTGGAGCATCGCCATGATCACCTTCTTAAAGTCCCCACTGAGCTCTGCGCTGAGAGTGGCCCCCAGGTCCTTGTTGAACATGCTAAAGTACGTCTTCTTGAGAATGCTCATCTCTTCGTTCGTGCGACCAGAGAGGATCTGCAAGCAGAAGAGAGCGACAGGGTGACGTATGTGAGTATATCGACAGCAATACACACTGAAATTCATCCCATACACTCACACACCTGCACGAGGAGGCTCTCGTTCGTGCCCACGCCCTTCGTAGCGTCCCGCAGAATCTGCGCCTCGGTCTCCGGCAGCGGCGCCGAGATCATGCGCAGCAAGCGGCCAAAGTTGCCCGACACCTCGCTGCGCACGAGGTCCGTGAGCGCCTTCTTGTAGAGCTCCTTGTACCGCAGTGCGATGAGGTAGCGCGTCTCGGGTGACTTGGAGCCGAGCACCGTGATGAGCGTCTGCTCGTCTGTGCCCATGCCCTTGCACGCGCCATGAATCTGCGTCACGGCCTGGTCCACGTGCTGCGGGAACACAAGGTTGGTGCCGTGGAACGCATTGTGTGCGGATGGCGGGTAGAGCTGCATGCTGGTGGTGAGGGAACTGGGCGGTCCTGGAAGCGGCAGGTGCGATCCGTCTGCGCTCTTGCGGGGTTGTGGAGAAATGAAGCCGTTTTGCATTCTTTGTCCCGCCAAGAAACTCTTCTACTCGATCAATACGGCGTAATATCCTGTGGGTAAATTGTGTACCAAAATGAAAATACTGAATAGTGTACAATTCAAAAATGATACACCCAAACCACTGGAAACTTGCTCCTGGATTTGTGAGCTTGTGGGTTCACAAATTGGAACTACATGCTTTTCGACAGGCACTTTCAAGCAGAATGTTTGGATGACACGAAATTCCACAGTAAAACAAACAAAAAAGAGAGACCATGGACGCGGCATTGAGCGAGGCACTGAAGCGCGGGAACCCGGTCGTGTTCCTGGACGTGGCCATCGGCGGCGCGCCAGCTGGCCGCCTGCGCCTTGAGCTATATAAGCACGACTGCCCCAAGACCGTCGAGAACTTCCGGTGCGGCACCCTTCGCTCCAACTGCCGCTTGTTTGCTGGCGGCTAACTCGATCGGTGGTGCTGTACGTGGCTGCAACAGGCAGTTCTGTACTGGAGAGTACAGGTGCGTTGATACGGCAGGTGGTGCTGCCACTGTTACAGCTATCGCCATACTTCATACGCCGTCAGACTGCGTACAGTACTTACCGGCACGCACATCCACAGGAAGTCGGAGCTGCCGGTCGGCTACAAAGGCAGCACGTTCCACCGCGTGATCAAGGACTTTATGGTGCAGGTACGCGCGTGAGCGTACGCGCCTGTGGGTGGTGACGGTACATTGCGCTGTAGCGGATACTCATGCGCGTTGCAATCTCGGTGGTGCTCGTTGAACGCGGTGTGGTGAGCAGGGCGGCGACTTTCTAAAGGTGCGTGTCGTTACGTGCGGTGCACCCCTCCTACGAACTGCAACCGCTGTGAAGACTAACGTGTATGTGTCTGCGCATGCCTTCCTGCGGCTGGTACCCACTACGTACGTGTCGAACAACGTATAGGGCGACGGGACCGGCCGCATCAGTATCTATGGCGACAAATTCGCAGACGAGAACTTTACGCACAAGCACACCGAGGCAGGGCTGCTTTCGATGGCAAACAGCGGCGCGAACTCGAACGGCTGCCAGTTCTTTCTCACGTGCGCGCCGTGCGACTGGCTGGACGGCAAGCACGTGGTGTTCGGCAAGGTGCTGGACGCGGCGTCACTGCTCGTGGTGCGCAAAATGGAGAGCGTCCCGGTCGGCGCGAACAGCAAGCCGAAGCTCGGCATTACAGTCACAGAGTGTGGTGAGCTGTAGACGCCCGCACGCCACGTTGACAGACTCACTCGCGAGTCATTTTCTAGCTGAAACCGTGCGTGCAACAACCCGTTGAACTTAGTGGTCCACACAAAAAGATCTTCGAAACGAGGTTTTTTCTGGTTAAACCTCGGTTCCTCTTTGGCTCGTTGCCGCGCCTTCCCCCCTCCTTTTCAGCGCCATTACGAAGGAGGAACCTACTCGCGCATATTACTGTAGCGAGCGAGCGACGGAGCAGGCGGCGGAAGCGAACTTCGCTGCCCCGTCACACCACCCCAGCGCCCCACCGAGCCGAGAGCACGAGCACAGAACAGAGACCAGCGAGAAGACCACAGACATGAGCAAGCGCGAGTACTTTTTGCAGAAGGCGCTCAACTTGCAGCAGCAGCTGAGCGAACCCTCCACGGGCAGCAGCGGCAACACCAGCGGCGGCTCCTCTAAGGTGGCTGCGCGCGAGGTACGCACGTCGGGCTCTGTGGGTGAACGTCAAGTGTTAATACATGTCTGTGTGCGCATGGAGAGGGACCCACCCATTTACTAACGCACTGCGCACTTCCCACGCCATATTGGTGATCCATTTATTTGTCCATAGACCGCAAAGTACCGCGAGCTGTGCCCTCCTGGCACCGAGGACCACCAGATCACGAGCCTGCTCGACCAGCACAAGGGCGACGCCCGGCGCATGGAGAACGCGATCAGCGAGCTCTGGGAAGACTACCGCGGCGGCGGCCAAGACGACTGGGCGACAGTCGAGAAAAAAGGAAAAAAGCAACTGCCGCCGTCGTCGTCGCGTGGGTCGCAGCCGCTCGTCAGCAGCAGCGCTGGTGACGCGAATGCTGCCGCCTTGGAGCGCCTGAGTGGCCGAGGCAGCCGTGGCGCTGGTCGCGGCCGAGGCGCGTCGTCGTCCCGTGGCGGTCGGGGCGGCGGTCGGGGCCGTGGCGGTCGCGGTGGGGTGTCCCATGGCGAGAGGACGGCAGAGCAGGACGGCGAGAGCCTGGACGAGTCTGGCGACAGCAAAAACGACACTGGCGAGCCAGCGGTTGAGGCAGCGACACCGGAAAACGACAGCGCTGCCGTCTCAAAGAAGCCAAACGTGAAACAGCTGCCTACGAAAGCGACCCCGACTGTGGTGGCGCCACCGCCAGTGGGCCCGATTCTGACTGGCGCGTGGACGAAGAAACCGAACCTCACGGGCTTGGCGCCGAAGCCAAAGCCTGCGACTCCGACCGCACTGCCTGCCCCGAAACCTGCGGCGGCTGCTGGTGAGAGAGACGCGCCAGCGGTTGTTGCGAAGCCTTCGAGCCCAAAAAAGACGGTGGAGCACAAGAGTCCGCAGAAAACGAGACCGTTGAAGCCGGTGGCGAGTGAGCCTGCGCCAAAGCTCGCGTCTCCGAAGAAGACGGAGACGAAGGTCGAGCCCACGCCAGCACCAGTACCAGCCCCAGTGTCCGCACCAACACCCACGCCCACGCCCACGCTTTCGTCCGGATGGGGCTCGTTGGACGTTTCGACGGCTGGCATTGGCGACTGGCCGTCGTCTACAACAGACGCTGCAACAGCGACGACGCCGAGCGCCTGGGATCGTGGAAGTCCGCTGCTCGCAACCGCCGCAGTGTCGACGGTGGTGGAGACTGTGTCTGCACTGCCGACAGTTGTGCCGGGGTCGCCAAAGGACATTCAGATCCCGCGGTCGGAGTCGCGGTCCGTCGTCTCGAGCTCTGCCAGCCCGAAGCAGTACCTCAAAATGGGCAAATGGGAGAGCGCGGCGACGACGAACTTGTCGCTGCAGTTCGGCAGCTTCTCGTTGAGCGGGGTTGAGCATGTCGAGTCCACATCCCCCCGAGGATGGAGCTCCACGACGACGACATCGACGACAACAGCGACTGGAAACGGAAGCAAGACAGTGTCGAAGACTGAAACACAGAGCGCGTGGAGCAAAGTGTCATCTCCGCAGGAGAAGACGCCGCTTTCGCCTGCACGCAAGCCGGAGCTCGACGCGAGTGCTCGAAAGGGAGCGACAACGTCGGCGCCTCCCGGTCTCTCGGTGGACTCTGGCCGCGTGACGCCAAAGTCCTCGCTGTCTCCGCGAACGTTCGCTCCGTCGGCTCCGTCTCCGGCGTCGCTCCCGAAGCCAGACGATGTGAAGCGCAGCACTCCGTCTCGGGGACAGGGGCCATTCCAGACTCAAGCCGGCTCACAGAGCCAGGGGTCGTCGAAGATTGGCTCTGGGTACTCGACCGAGTTCGGTGCGAAGTCTGCCGGACTGTACCAAGCGTCGTACAACCAGTACGCGATGGATCTCGGCACCCGAGCCACTGGCAGCTCGACCGCTGGTAGCATTGTCCAGCCCCAGGTCGCCTCCAGCTCGAATACGCCAAAGAATGCGAACAACCGAAACGTCGCTGCGAGCAGCGTTGGTGCGGTTGGCTCGACTCAGTCTCCATCCCACGCCGTCGCCCAGCAAGGCGCGCAGCTCCAGTTCCAGCAGCAGCAGCAGTCCCAGCAGTCGACCCAGCAGCAGCAGCAGACTCAGCAGCAGCAAAGCCACCAGCAGAAGCAGCACGGCCAGCAGTCGCAGAGTCAGCAGAGTCACGCACAGAGCCAGCAGCAACAGCAGAGCCTGCCGCAACACCACCCGCAAGGCTACCACCCGCACTATGCGCCTCCACCGCCGCCTGGCATGGCGCTGCCGTACAACCCGTACAACTACGCCAGCTACTACCAAGGCTACGGCTACTACCAGAACCCTCAGGTGCATCTCCGCGTTGAAAGCGCAAGCACCCAACGTGAACTGGTGGCTAACAACCCGCTCTCTCTGCTTTGCTGGTGGGCGTCCAGTATGCGCAGTACAGTCCTCGCACGCAGTACCCGCCACGGGGCAGCATTCCGTACGGAGTGGAGGGTCCGATGCCGGGCTTCTCGACGCCTGGGAGGTAAGGAAGGAGACGGAGCTACCACGAACTCTCATATACCGCATGGATGGTGCACTCATACTATGTGTCTTGTCTTGGCACGCAGCGGTCCTGTGGGCTACCAAGACCAGCACCTGCTCGCGCACCAGCACGAGTACGGCGGCGCGATCCCGCAGGGCTTTGGCGAGATCAGCGGCGCGTACCTTCAGCAGCCTCCGATCCAGCAGGGCCATCACCACCACGGCCACCAGCAAGGCGGAGGCGGCCCGCAGAGCCACGGGAAGGGCTCGGCGCCGATCTCGGGCTCGCAGCAAGCGCACAGCCAGCGCGGGAACGCGGGCATGCAGGGGTACCAGACAGGCGCAGGCGGTGCCGGCGGACGCGACCACACGTCGTCTCCGCCAGTCCCGGCTGTGTCGGCCGGGATGTCGGCGGCCTCGTACGGTGCGCAGCAGCACTACGGCTGGGCGTCGTACGGCGGACAACCGGTCGGCGGCTGGGGCCACATGATGCCACAAGGCTATCAGCAGTCGCCGTCGCAGCACCAGCAGCACCCGGGGTCGCACCAGCAGTCGTACCGCCAGTACGGCAACAGCAGTGGCGGCGGTGCGCAGAGCGGAAGCGCCGGCTCGGACGCGAACAGCGGCAGCGGCGCTGGGCACGCGCATGCGTGGAGCTCGTAGGCGCTCGACGTGGCTCTGTGGGGAGGGACTGCAGGGATTGGGGGAAGCGGGGAGGCTGTGGAGTCGCAGGGCTCGTCTTGCAGCCAAGGAGGCGTGTCGGAGCACTGCTGCTGCTGGAGCGCTCATTGTGCGGTCGTTGGAACACGAGTGAGGCGGCAAGAACGAGGACAATCAGCTCAGCCGCCTGAGCTGAGGAGGAGGAGGACGAGGAGTGGTGGCGGGCGGCACAGCTGGCGATGAGCAGAGAGGATAGTTAGGTTCCTACTTTCTGGCGCTGCAGGCGGGTGCTGTTGGGACACAGTAGCTAGCGCGCCAATAGGACAACCAAAAGCGTTCGCGTTCGTTCACTTTCGTGGTTCTTGTGTACCTGGTGTCGCTGGTGACGACACACTCACACATCTCATGGTATCAGTACCCGTCGAATGGTCGAATCATTACATGGCAGCAGCACGAAGACGTGAGCAGGGGACGATCGACTCGCGACGCTCTGCGAAATGCTGCCACGCGAGCACGCGACTGCGACGGTGGCGATACCTGATCGTCACGACGGCGCACCAGCAACGCTGGATTGACATTGTGATCGAATCGCGAGAGAGAGTGTCCCAGTTGACCGCCTTGTTTGCTGGCCAAAAAGATAAGGCCAGAAAAGAAACGTCTGATCCCTTTTCTGAGGAAAAGATCGCTCTGGACGTCCGCTGATTGGCCAGCATATCTGATCCGTTCTGGTCTGAGGTGGCACAGAACGCGCTGATTGGCTACAGATTTTTGAAAATTTACCAAAAACACCCAAAGTGCCGAAAAAAAGCTCGAAACCGTCAAGCGAAAACGCAGCCGCTTGAGGAAGCGTGTCGGAACGAGAGCGAGCACTGGCATTCAGTATGTGATGTTGGTGGTGGCGGCAGCCAGCGGTCCGGTGTGATAGAGATGAGTTCGAGTGTGTGTGCGTGAGTCGGAGTGCGATTGGCAGTCGGCAATTCGCTCCCCATTCACTTCGAGCCTCCACTCTCCAGCCAGGAGGCCAGGAGGGAGCGAGCGAAAGAGGTTGGAGGAGGAAACGCGACCTAACGACACACGTCGCAGCACCGCCCGCTCGCCTTGCCTCACACTCTCGAGTAAGCGGATCGCACAGACACACGCACAGATTCACTTCCACTCTCTCTCTCTCTCCCACTCCCTCCAACCTCCTTCCTCATGGATGTCGGTGCGCGCGTGTGGGTACACGACCCCGCGCACGAGCGCGTGTGGGTCGCTGCGCGAGTCGCGCGCCTCGTACACGCACCCGCAGCAGCAGGCGGCGCGCTCTGCGCCGTGTCTGTCCGTCTCGACGACGTCGTGGTGCCAGCACCAGAGGCTCTCCCGTCCGCCACCAACAGTGACGCCGCTGACGCCGCCACGACCACCGCGTGGGACGAGCAAATGGCCGCTGCGCCGTCGCCCACGCGGTGTCGCGACGTGCAGCTAGTGTTCAAAGCCTCGGGCGAGTGCGAGAACGTGTTGCTGCAGAACTTGCGCGAGGAGCAGGACCAAGCGGACCTCGTGGCGCTCCCGCACCTGCACGAAGCGTCGATCCTACACTCGCTCCACTTGCGCTACGACCGTGACGCCATCTACACGCGTATTGGCGAGATCCTCATCTCGATCAACCCATTCAAGAAGCTCCCGCAGCTCTACGGCCGCGCAGTCATGGAAGGCCACCACGCATCAGCGTCGTCACTACAACGGACAAGCGACAGCACTTCGTCCCAGCCGCCGCACCTCTTTGGCATCGCTCGAGCCGCGTACATGGACATGGCGCGGAACGGCCGGAACCAGTCGATTCTCATCAGTGGCGAGAGCGGCGCTGGCAAGACCGAAGCGACCAAGATCACCATGAAGTACTACGCGCTCACGTGCAGCGCGTCAGCACGCAGCAGCGCCTCTGCCGCTAGTGACAGCGCCAGTGGATCGACCGCGTCGATCGAGTCGCAAGTGCTGCAGTCAAACCCGATCCTCGAGGCGTTTGGCAACGCGCGCACGACGCGGAACGACAACAGCAGTCGGTTTGGCAAGTTCATTGAGCTCCAGTTCGCGCCCAAGAGCGACAGCAGCAGTGGCGACGCGCCGGTGATCGCTGGCGCCCGCATCCGCACGTACTTGCTCGAGAAGATCCGCGTGATCAAGCAGTCGCCGAACGAGCGCAACTTCCACATCTTTTACGAGCTGCTCGCAGCTGCACAGACCGCGACAGCGACTGCTGTTGATGGGACGACGACGACCACGCCGGCGTACTTGACCCGAGCGGCTGTGGCGTCGTGGCAGCTGTTGGACGCGACGCAGTTCCGCCTCGTGAACCAGAGCGACTGCTACACACGCCGCGACAACGTCGTCGACGCTGTGCAGTTTGAGAAAACGTGTCGTGCGATGCAGCTCATCGGGATGCGGGACGACGAAGTCGCCCACGTGCTCGAGATTGTCGCGGCCATGCTGCACATGGGCAACATTGACTTTGCCGAGACCCAGAGCGTGGAGACCGACAACGTGCTTGAAGCCCACATTGTGCCCGAGAATCACCACTTTGCAGCCGCCGCGACGCTGCTGCGCGTGTCGCCCGCGCAACTCGAGGCCGCGCTCACGAAGCGCCAGCTGCACACTGCGACCGAGTCGCTCGTGGTGCAAATGGACGCTGCCCAAGCAGCAAACACGTGTAACGCGCTCGTGATGGAGTGCTACCGGCTCTTATTCGAGTGGCTCGTCGGTCGCATCAACTCCAAGATCCGTCGGAGCAGCAGCAGCAGCAGCAGCAGTGCGCTGCCGGCCAGACGCTTGGACTTCATTGGACTGCTCGACATCTTTGGCTTTGAAGACATGGCTGTGAACTCGTTCGAGCAGCTCTGCATCAACTACGCGAACGAGGCCTTGCAGCACCAGTTCAACGAGTTCGTGTTCGAAGAAGAGCAGAAACTGTACAAGGACGAAGGCATCGGGTGGACGTTCGTGGACTTCCCCAACAACCTCGCGTGTCTCGAGCTCTTTGAGAAGCGGCCGATCGGGATCTTCTCGCTCACAGACCAAGAGTGTCTCTTCCCGCAAGGCACAGACCGTGCGCTCGTGACCAAGTACTACGGCGAGTTCGCGCGGAAGACTGCGCACCCGCACTTCCTCCCGGCCGCGGGCTTCCTGCGCCAGACGCACTTTATCATTGCGCACTACGCTGGCCGCGTGTCGTACACTGCCGAGGGCTTCCTCGCCAAGAACAAGGACTCGTTCTGCGAGAGCGCCGCGCAGCTGCTCTCGAACTCGTCGAGTCCGCTCATCCAGAGCCTTGCAGCCGTCGGACTGGGCACGCAGCCAACGCAGCAGTTGAGCGACGGAGCGAACGCCACTGGTCGCACTGTCATTCGACGCGTCAAGTCGTCGATCGCGGCTGTGAGCGTCGGGACGCAGTTCAAGCTGCAGCTGGGCGAGCTCATGGACATCATCCGGTCCACGACGCCGCATTACGTGCGGTGCATCAAGCCGAACGACACGAACGTGAGCGACAGCTTCCATTGCACGCGCGTCGTCGAGCAGCTGCGCAGTGGCGGTGTGCTCGAAGCTGTGCGTGTGGCGCGTGCGGGCTTTCCGGTGCGACTGTCGCATCAGCAGTTCCTGGACCGGTACCAACGCGTGCTGCTGAGCGAGTGCGCGGTCGGCGCAGCCCCGACGCTTGCGCTCGCGAAGCAACCGGTCGCTTCCCGCCTCGCAGACTGTTTGAAGAAGATTGCAGTGTTGCTGCACGGGACGGAGACAGAGTCACCTGACGGCGTGAGCTTGGGCAAGACCCGCGTGTTCTTCCGCCGCCAGCCGTACGAGAAGCTCGAGAACCACCGCGCGCAGGCGCTCAAGAAGTGCGTGGTCGTGATCCAGAAGTACTGTCGCATGTATCAGCAGCGACATCGGTACGTCGCAACGCGGGAGCTCGCGCTGCTGCTGCAGGCGCAGTTCCGCGGCCAGCGCTCGCGGGAGTTCGTGCTGTGGGTGCGGCAGACGAACAAGGCGACGCTGCTGCAAGCCCACGTGCGCCGTCTGTGTGCACACCGCAAGTTCCAGCGCTTTCGGGACGCGGTGCTGCGGTGCCAGTGCCACTTCCGACGGCTGACGGCCACACGGCACGTCCAAGCGCTGCGTGAGGCGCGTGCAGCGACGCGGATCGCGACAGCGTGGCGATGCGCCAGCTGGGCGAACAAGTTTGCACGCGTGCGGGCGGCGGTCATCGCGCTGCAGTGCGCTGAGCGGATGCGGGTGGCGAAGAAGGAGCTTGTGGCGTTGCGGCTCGAGAGCAAGAACGTGGCGAAGCTCAAGGAAGACAACATCCAGCTCAAGGGCGAGCTGGCGCTGCTCAAGCAGCAGCTCGCAGCCATGCAGAGCATTCTCCAGCCGGAGCAGCGCACTGCAAGCGACGAGATGGAGCCGCAGGACGTCGCGGATGACACCGACAGCAGCAACCAGAGCGTCGCCGACAATGACGACAACGACGGTAACAACGACGTGCAGTCGGTGACGGCGACAGAGCCCGACAGCAACGACCATGTCCTGTCAACAACGATTACGACAGTGCACAGCGACGACGGCGACGACAACAGTTCGTTGTCGATGACGGCGCCGAAAGTAGTCGACAACGACGACGACGCGCTGCCGGGGACGACGACGGTGCACGACAACGGCAACCCGAATGCTGCCGACGAGTTCCAGGGAGGGCGGCCTCGCCCCGTGAGCTTCCCGATCTGCGTCGACTTGGTGACGAGTCCGCAGAAGCCGACGCTGGCGTCGCCGAACTCGCAGAGCGGCGACAAACGAGGGGGAGTCCCGCGCAGCCGCAGGACGAGTCTCCCAGACTTGCCGCACAGCATGCCCAAGCCAGGGTCGATGTCGCCCCGAGCTCTCGGACGGCGCCACAGCCTCGACTTGTGGCGCGCACAGCAGGCGCAAGCGGAGAGTGAGCTGCGGCAGCTGCGCGACGAGCTCAAGGCGGCGACGATGTCGTCGGCGCAGGCGCCGGACGACGAGGAGCAAGAGCGCGTGATGCGCCGCATCGTGGCCTCGCAGATCCGGGCGAAGACGATGCGGCTGCAGCTGAGTCCGTCGGGAGCGGCTTCGCGGTCGCTCGAGCCGGTCATCCCAGAGGAAGAAAGCAACAACCACGATGACGTGGACGAGGAAGGTGAGAATCCGTCGAATGAGAACGACGACGCTTTCAACGACCGCGACGACGACAATGACGACGACGATCACGACGACGATGAGGACGAAGACGAGGACGATGCGAAACCCGTGTCCAGAGGCCGAGCGGGTCGGCGGCGCTCGCACACCGTGGAAGACGCGTCGTTCACGCGGGGCGGCCGGCGGTTGTACGCGGCACCAACGACAGTGTCTGGTGCATACAACCGGCACTCGTGGGACGTCAAGCAGTCGCTCGCGACCACGCACTTTCGCGGCCTCCCGGCGTACTTTGACGACAGCGACGGCGACGACGACGACGACGCAGACTCGTTCCAACGCCCGACGCGGTCGCTGTCGTTCAGCGGCGGCGTGCGACCGCGCTCTTCGTCGACCGCGTCGTCGACGTGGCGGTCGACGATTTCGCTTGCACCGGGCGCCGCCGCACTGCCGCGCTGGAGCAAGGACGAGTCGTGTCGGCAGTGCGAGTGCAAGTTCTCGCTGCTCACGCGGCGCCACCACTGCCGCAGCTGCGGCCACTCGTTCTGCTTTGAGCACTCGACGCGCAAGCTCCTGCTGCCGGGCCTGGGCTACACGGAGCGCCAGCGCGTGTGCGACGACTGCTTCGAAGTGCACATGCTGAACGACGAGAGCGGAGTGGTGCTCATGCGGTCTCCGCCTCGCCACCACGTGAGCTTTGGCAGTGAGAGCGGGAACTTTGCGCCGATCGCGCCGATGCCCAAGCCTGCAGCAGAGCGGCGCATTGCAAAGGTGCTGATATAAGTAAGTGTAAGTAGTCAGTGGCTCAATTGGTCTATTCCGCCGCTGTCGTCTTCGTCTTCTTCGTTGTTGTCGACGTCGCACTCGGCTTCTTCTTCGCATCTTTCGGCTTCAGCGGCGCGAACGTCATGCGGTGGATCTCGCACGGCCCGTGCTTCGCGATCGCTGCCATGTGGTCCTTTGTCGGGTACCCCTTGTGCTGCTTGAAGTTGTACTGCGGGAACTGCACGTCGTACGCGACCATGAGGCGGTCGCGCGTCACCTGAGACAGCATACCATAGTGTAGGTGTGTAAGAGATCGTCCCAGAGCCACGACAAGCAGTGTCCTGACCTTGGCGATGATGGACGCGGCGGCGATCGAGTAGACCTTCGAGTCGCCCTTGACGACAGTCTCTGCGTCCCACGGGATCGTCGGCGGCATCCGATTGCCGTCCACAAACACAAAGTCCGGTGGGTCGGTGAGCGCCTCGGCTGCTTTCACCATGGACTCGAGCGACGCCTGTGGCATACAAGAGAGCGGCGACCGCGTCACGACACTTGGCGCCCTACTGTGTGGATGCGTCTACCTACAACCCACGGAGTTGGCGCCTACCTGCAAAATGTTGATCTCGTCGATCCGATGGGCATGGTTCACGTGCACTGCCCACTGGACGCGCGGGTGCGTTGTGAGCTGCTCGTACAGCGCCTCTCGCTGCGCCTCGTTGAGCTTCTTGCTGTCGTGCACGCCCTCGACCAGCACATCGAGCGGCACGAAGCACGCGGCGGCCACGACGGGACCAGCGAGGGGGCCGCGTCCGGCTTCGTCGACGCCGACCACGCACTTGAAGCCCTTGGCGACCTTGGCCGCCTCAAAGCTGCGGGAGAGCGTCCCGTGTGGGAAACGCATGGCTGTCGCATCAGCGTGGACACCGTTAGCGTCCCCAGTCGTTCGTGCTGCCTTTGCGGTCGCGATCACTTTCAAAGTCGGAGCACGACGAGCGCGTTTCAGTGGCGTGGGCGATGGCGCGGCAGAGCTGAGCGCGCGCTGTTGTCCGCTAACATCCAAGGAGGCGCCACCGCTCGCTGCGTGGAGTCGCTTCGAGCGCCGCAGCGTCGTCTCCACGACAGTTCTTGTGGCGGCAGCGCGCGCCATTTCTTGTGGCGGGGCTGCGTGTGGGACGGACTTGTGGAGGCACAGCGACCATCACTCGCGTGAAGTTTATAGCCAATGAAGTCGCATGGATTAACAGTATCTTTTGCTTTTCAGCGAATCACACTCCATGGTTTACCATTGGGTTCGTGGCTGGCAGCTCCACACACAACCGAATCCGCCGCCCAAGACACGCGAGCAGCACCAGCACCATGGCGGACGACGCCCCGAAGGAGAAGAAGCTGACGAAGAAGGAGCTGCGCATCCTCGAGCGCCAGCGCGCAGCCGTGCGTCCTTTTCCCCTTCTCGTGTCTTTGAGAGGATGGCATCGCTCTCGATTGTGTGGGCTGCTTGATTGAATGACTGCTGGTCTGGTCCGCAGGCGGCCGCGGCCGAGCCGAAGCTCAACGACTCGTACGGCGAGCTTCCGCTCATCCAGTCGCAGGAAAAGACCGACCGCGTGTTCCAGCAGTGGGTAGCTGCTGACTCTTGCGTCGTCTGATAAGCTCGCGTCGACTGGTACTGACTGATTCCATGGTTGGGTCTCCTCTCTCACCACTCATCCACCACTCAGGGTCGAGAAGATCACGCCGGAGCTCGCGGGCGAGTCGTTCTGGGTGCGCGGGAACCTGCAGAGCGTGCGCGCAAAGGCCAAGATCGCGTTCCTGACTGTGCGACAGAAGATGGCGTCGATCCAAGGCGTGCTGAGCGAGAGTGACGCAGTCCCGCGCGACCTCATCAAGTTCGCGGCCGGCATCCCGAAAGAGTCGATCGTGGACGTGTTTGTGACCGTGACGCTGCCGGCGCAGGAGGTCACGAGCACGACGCAGAAGAGCGTGGAGCTGAGCGTGCAGAAGATCTTTATCGTGAGCAAAGCGCTGCCAGAGCTGCCGTTCCAGTTCGAGGACGCGGCCCGGCCTGAGGCGCTGGTCAAGGCCGAGGGCTCCACGTACGTCGACGTGCTGCTCGACACGCGCCTGAACACGCGTGTGCTGGACCTGCGCACGCCCGCGAACCAGGCGATCATGCGCATCCAGTCGGGCGTGAGCCAGCTCTTCCGCGAGTTCCTGCAGAGCCGCGACTTTGTCGAGATCCACACGCCCAAGCTCATTGGCGGCGCGAGCGAGAGCGGCTCGAGCGTCTTCAAGCTCGCGTACTTTGATCAGGAAGCGTGTCTTGCGCAGTCGCCGCAGCTGTACAAGCAAATGGCGTGCGCGTGCTCGGGCCTCGAGCGCGTCTACGAGATCGGCCCGGTCTTCCGCGCAGAGAACTCGAACACGCACCGCCACATGTGCGAGTTCACGGGACTGGACTTTGAAATGGTGATCCAGGAGCACTACCACGAAGTGCTTGACGTCTTCTCGGACCTCTTCATCTACATCTTTGACAACCTCACGTCGCGGTTCGCGAAGGAGCTCGCGGCGGTGAACGAGCAGTTCCCGTTCGAGCCGCTCAAGTACCACAAGCCGTCGCTCATCCTGTCGTTCGAAGACGGCGTGAAGATGCTGCAGGCAGCCGGTGCGACGCAAGGGTTCGAGGAAGACTTGAGCACGGAGAACGAGAAGTGGCTCGGCCGCCTCGTGAAGGACAAGTACGACACGGACTTTTACATCCTCGACAAGTTCCCGCTCGCGGTGCGTCCGTTCTACACGATGCCGGACCCGACGGACAAGCGCTGGAGCAACTCGTACGACCTCATGATCCGCGGCGAGGAGATCGTGTCAGGGGCTCAGCGCGTGCACGACGCCAAGCTGCTCGAAGAGCGCGTGGACGCCTTCGGCATCGAGAAGGAGTCGCTCAAGGCGTACATGGACGCGTTCAAGTTCGGCGCACTGCCGCACGGCGGCGGCGGCATTGGCCTTGAGCGCGTTGTCATGCTCTACCTCGGCCTCGGCAACATCCGCAAGGCTTCCATGTTCCCGCGCGACCCGGTGCGTGACTCTGTGCTCCTGTATGTGTGTCGCTCTCTGCGGCTCGTCCTGTGCTCACGCGGTGGCTCTGTGTGCGCAGAAACGGCTGTTTCCGTAAGCTGCTGCGCCACACGGCGCAGATCAGCTGAGATTGCGGACTTGCTTGGCTGCAGCCAAGCTGCGTGCTCGGCTCTCAAGTCTGCTGCTTCCGTCTTCACGTGCGCTGGCTGTCGTAGCGGACGCGTGAGTGAAACTACTTTTCTGCTTCTCCTCTCTCTCCCGTCTCCGCTCTGCTGCTTCCTATGATTCGCTCTGGGGTCACCGCTGTGCCGTGCACTCTCCTTCACCGCCTGCCTCTGGCGACGCACGCGCTCTCGCGAGGGCCGCGTGCTGGAAGTGACCGGCCAGCAGCTTCGCCCGCTTGAGTCGCATCGCTCGCTTCTCGTTCAGCGCCACGAGCTCAACGCTCGTCTCTGTTGCTGTTACTACATCCGCGTCGACACCACAAGTGCTGACCCTGCCGTCATCACTGTCGTCGTCACTCTGCCAAGCAGCACATTCCAGTCAGCCCAAGTCCATCATCAGAAGTGCTTCCAGGCAGGCAGGCAGGGGTCATTCAACCCTCGTCTGTCCAGTGCGACACACTCACGTCGTCGCCGTACTCTTCGCCCAGCAGCGCCACCGCCCTACTGCGCTTCGCAGTGGAGAGCGACCCATCCGCAGCTCGAAGTGGCGGGTTCTCGTCACGCAGGAACGCGTAGTACGCGTGGAAGCCGTGCGTCGGCGTGAGGAACCCGAACTTGGCACTCGAGCTCAGCTTCACCTGCTCATCGCAGCACGCAAGTCGGTCACACGGTGGTCGCTCCCATCAAATTGCAGCCCACTCCAGGCGGACCTTGAGCATCACTTCGAGTTGCGGGTTCTCGCGCGCCTTCTTGGCCGTCGCTGCGATGATCTCGTGCAGCTTCTTGGACTGGGGCTGGGCGCTCGCACAACACACCGGTAGTCAGTCAGTCAGAAGGGCCTTCGCGTCACTCTTCAACGTCCGGACCGTTGAGCACACCCACCTGCTCGATGCCCGTTGGGACGACCCAGGGAGGCTCGTACACCTCACGGTCACCACCCTCGCCATTCTCGTCGTCGTCACGGTCCTCGGGGTACGCGTACGCGAATGGATTCTCAGCCGACACCTCTGGCTCTGGCGGCGGTGGCGGCGGGTACTCGACTGCATAGTCGCCATACCGCAGCGCGCGGAGCTCTTGATCATCAGACCGTTGCTTCGGAGTGACACTCGCAGCAGCAGAGGCGGCGTGCGGGCGCTTGAGGCACCGGAAGAGTGCGAGGTCGTCCAGCAAGTTGCGGGCGTCGAAACGATCGACGCGCAGGTCGCTCGATGTGCGCCAAGGAATCAAGTGCCGCTCGCAGTGCAACGTCCACGCTGTGCGCGCGTCGCCGAACACCTGACATGCATAGCCGCGCACGCCGAGCTGCAGCGCAGTGCGTGGTGTGTCGCTGTCGACGTCCCGCCCCACGCTCCCGTCCTCCCAGTTATGCATCGGAAGTGCGAATAAATTCACACGTTTGAGCCCACTAGGAACAAAAGTATCCGAACGTAAAAAAAGTTAAGACCCTTTTTGAGGTTTTTCGCTAGAGGCCTTCAAAGTCTGTGGATAAAATCCATACTGAAAACACAAAGCCGAGAAAAACAAAAAACAAATCTGTAAATCAATTTGTGATGTGTTGGATATCCTCCAAATCAGACACGTTTTGAGTGCCTTCTATTTCAGTTTTGAGGCTGGTTAAAGCACCATTTGAAAGAGCTAAATTTGTAAAGCATTTCTACCCCAAAATTTGAAAATCCAAAATATCGTACTTACCCGAGGCACTATTTCTGACGAGCCCGTTCTCAGCAACTAGTTGACAGTTTATTATGTAAAGCGGTTCAATGGATAGCTAAGATGAAGAGGATTCCCGGAGTATGCTTCGTTGAAAAACCTCAAAATGACCATAAGGATACTTATGCTCCTAGTGGACTCATTTGTGATACCGATTGTATGATAAAACTCCAGTTTCAGATTTGTGCGACTACACAAGCTGAACCCCAACTTGCTCTCAGCGCTTGACCTTGACCTCGTCGACCTTGTTGAGCATCTGCTCGAGCCGACGCGCCTCTGCGACGTTGCCTGCCTTATAGTGCATGCGCATTTGCGCGCGCAGCTCCTCCTGCTTCCGCATGTCCTCGACCTTGTCCTTGTCCATGTACTGGAGCACGAGACGGAAGTCCGCCTGCTCTTTCTGCTCGCGCGCGCGCTGCCGCTCAAGACGCACGCGCTCTTCGTCTGCGATCGCGTCCTGCTGCTGCTTGTCCTTGCTCGACTGGCGGCTCGCTTTCAACAGCTGCTTCTGGTGCGCGCGCATCTCGTACTTTTCAATGTCGTAGTACTTTTCGTGCGGCATTGTGGCCGTGTTGTAGTCTTCCATGTACTCCTTGAAGAGCTCCATAGCTTCCCACTTGGGGCCATTGAACTCGCCCATCTGGATGGGCACAACACCACCACCGTCCGCATCCACCCGTCACTCCGACATCCTCCACATGCGTCACCACAAAGCCCCCAACGACGAACAACGGCTCTGCATACCTTCTTGACGCCACGCAGCCACGCCTGGAAAGACACGCTCTTGGCGTGGAAGTCGGACTCGCGCAGGATGCCGTACTTGCCATACTCGTTTTGGTTCACGGCCGACTTCCCAGCCGTATCCTTGCTCTTCTTGCGCTCCTTCTTCTCCTTCTTCTTCCCCTTGCTCTTCTTGCTCTTCTTGCTCTTCTTCGCGTCCTTCTTGCTGCTCTCTTTCTTTTTGCTCGACTTGCTGCGCTTCTTTCGGTCGCTCTTCTTGCGCTCGCGGCGGTGGCGGCGCCCGCGCTCGTCCGGGGAACTGGAACTGGAACGCGAGCGCGAACGCGACGACTCGGAGCCAGACGACGACGACGAAGAGAAAGACGAAGCACTGCGGCTGCGGCTGCGACTACGGCTGCGACGTCGAGAGTGGTCTCTGCGGCGCGCCGGCGACGCCGAGCGGGAGCGCGAGCGCCGCGTCGGCCGACTGCTTCTGCTCCTGCTCCTGCGTGTGCTCCTGCTCATGCCGTTTATTGGATAACGGAAAGGCACCATGCTCTAAAATTGTCTCTTTTGTATCAACGAGTCGATTTTGACAAAGAGGCTATGATTTGTCATTGCCTCTTTTGTCAAGATCGAGGGATACCAGGTACAGTCATAACCCCGCATAGTCACACCCACTCAAAATTGATATCCCTTCCAAGTTGATTGTTGTAATTAATGCAATCACTCAGCTGGTTTTCAAATTGAAATTGGCGCGCTCACAACGCTCGACGCACGTCGGCACCCA
>JAASFJ010000611.1:0-18749 GCA_023333755.1 Globisporangium uncinulatum
AAAAGGAATACGGTAGTTGATTTGAATCCATTTTGATTGCCGGTTTTTAACTTTAATCACCATTTTCAAAATGCGAAGTTGAAAATTGGCGAGTACAGTACCGTATTCCTCATGTCATTGGCGGCCCCGATGTGCACATAAAATACCAAATCCCTCTGATAATCTATATCACCGCTTATGACAAGAAGTAATAGGATTTTGAAGCGTTAGCCAAAATGCATGAGAATACTATGATGATACCAATGGTATCAAGGAATACATTTTTATTCTAAATATTTATTCAGCTAAAATCATGACAAGCCACCAATGACATGTGGCCGCCTTTGACATGTGGAATACGGTATCAAAAGTCACGTTTCACTTTGATCGCCGTTTGTTCGTTCGACTTGATATGGAAATGGTGTTGTCCGCACAAAATCCAGAGCTTTCGGCGCCCAGCGCGGTATTCAGTTGGCCAGTTCATTTGGTATACACTACGGAGTTCCTAGTTTCGGAGTACTTCACGATGGCCCCTCTTCAATGCTGGAGAAGTCGGGAGATCTCGCCGTTCGTGGTCCACCACGACGCAGACAAGGCCACCGTCTCTCTTTCCTACACACGGTATCGTACTGTGTAGCAGAGCTGATATCCTCCCTCTCTCAAGCGTACACCTCCGCCATTGAGTTCGTACACTCGAATGAATCAAAAGACGATGTTCTTCTTCTTCCAGTTCTCATGTCTCCATGGCTGCAACCAGAGCCCCCTCTCTCACTCGTGTTTGTTCGGATTGATGGCGCGCAAGAGCTTCGCCACGTGCTCTTCCACGCTCAGTGAGCCAGCTCCACTACACACATCCGTGAGTGCCGGGACGCGGTACACAGACACGTCCCCCGTCGAGTCGCCGACAACGATGATCGGCGCAGACGGCGCGAATGCGATCTTTGTGCACTCGAGCGGAACCTCGAGCGGTGGAGTGAGACCGAGACTGGATCGGGACAGTGTCGCGCCAAAGCCACTGCTGCTGTTTCCGCCTGGAGCCGACGACGGCGGTGTCAACGCGTCGTCGAGAGCGTCGAGTCTGACGCCATTCACTGCTCTCTCAGGGCTCGTCGAGCCGCGAGCCGGCGAGCCGCTCGCACCAGCTACACGCAGCTCGTACTTCTTTGGGAAGTGCGTGATGATCGGGTCGAGTGTCGACTGCGCGAGGTCCCAGATCTCGATCCGGCCGTCTTCGCTCACGGCGCCAAAGACTGTTGCGTCGCTGGGACACCACGAAATGCCGTACATTGCGTGTGCGAGGTCGACCGAGCGGAACGTGAGCACGTCTTTCTGCTCGCTCTGGTGCCACAACTTGATGTTCCAGTCGCCCGAGCACGAGAGGAAGAAGTCGCTACAGAACGGCGAGACGAGGAGCTGGTAGACTGGTCCTGTGTGGCCAAAGTACGTCTGGAGGTACTGCTCGTTGTACGACACGGAGCACTTGTGGATTAGTCCGTCCTCCGTGCCGACAAAGTACACGGACGGGTCGCTCGTCGCAAAGTCGATGCAGTGACCGCTCGCTTGGCGGGAGATCACGCCGTCAGCACGCGAGTCCGAGCCCAGGAGCGGGTTCGCGATGCGCTTGAGCGTCATGAGGTCCGAGTAGCTCAGCCCTTTCTTCATGCTCCACTCTGTCACGCGGCCGTCGCTCGAGATGCTCACGACGTTCTCGCCACGGTCGCTGCCTTTGCTGATCCACTTGACTTGCCACAGCACGTCCAAGTGCTTCCCTGGCGACACTTCGCTCGTCGCGATCGGCACTGGCGTGCGCAGTCGCGTGCCCGGGTGCGTACTGTCTCCTCCGCCTGCATCTCCGCTTGGGAGTCCCAATGTCGGCCGCCCACCGGTGGTGCCCACCGCACTATCGCTCGTGACGATCGACTCGTCCTTGCGCGTGTCGAAGATCGCGACGACGCCGTTCGCAAACCCGACAGCGAGCAGGTACGGCTGGGAGTGGCTAAAGTCGATCGACATGACGCCGACGCCGAGGTTGTAGACGCGCTCCGGGAATTCGGGGTTCTTGAGCGACCAGAACAGGATCAACCCGTCGTCGTCGCTACCTGTGCTCTCGCCTCCGATCTCCACTGCGAGCGAACCTGGTGAGTTCCCAGCACTCGGTTGCGCGCCTCCGGTGCCTCCTCCAACATCAGCCGAGCTGACCAGAGTCCGACGCTCTACTCGGCCATACGAGACTGCGAGCAGGTCCTCGTTCACCGTGTTCCACGCGAGACACGACACGCGTCGGTTCTCTGTGAGTCGGCAGTGGAACGCCCAGAGCTTCTCGAGTGCACCGCTCTTGCCAGTCGCTCCACCTGTCCGCGTCCCAGCGCCGCTAGTCTCACCGAGCAACGGCTGCTGGCTCTCTTTCTCGACAGTGTCGGTGTCCATCAACGACGGGAAGTTCCGGTACAGTACGTGCTGCTGGTGGTACACGTTCTGCTGCACAGCACGCTCCACAACCCGCACGGTTCGAAGCAGCGACTGCGACACGAGCACTTTCGCGGTACGTTGCTGCGCGATTGTCGCGCCAATGTCGACGTTCGCGTTCGCGCGTGCGTACGCGCTCTGCTTCGTGTCGTCACCGCTGCTCTCAGCGCTCAGGACGCCGTGCGACACGCTACTCGCACCGCCGGCTTGACTCGTCTGTGCGCTCGAAGCGCCGCTGTCGTCAGCGTTCCCGCCACCGCCGCCGACCGCGTCCTGCGACGTGCCGAACGACAGACTCGCGCCGCTCTGGGACGGCGACGCCATCGACGAGCTCGAGTTGCTGCGCATCGCGTTCGCGCTCGAACGACCGAGGTCTTGCTGCGACTGCGACGAGCTGTTGGCGTGGTACGTCCGCGACCGCTGGCTGTTCGACCCGTGGGCGTTCTTAGTGCGGCGCGTGCGTGCGTGCTGACGTGCCTTGAGGTCGTCGACAATGTCGCCGTCGACGTCGAGGACGCAGCCGGGCGACACGAGCGTCGCCTCGACGATCTCGTCGACCTGGTGCTTGAGCTGCAGATCGCCGTTCTCGTACTCTGAGAGTGCACGGGACGGCTCCTTGCTGCTCGCAACTCCCAGTGTCGCGTTCCCACCAGCGACAGCCACTGAGTCCATGCCACCACTCTCGTCGTGTTCGTTCTGGTTGTCGTCCTCGATGCGAGCGCTAGTCATTCGCCCACACGGCAGAGCCATTGCGTTAGACAAGAGGCAAGCGTTGTCGCTCGTCCTTTCAGCAGGAGTACAGTAGGTGACGCACCAGTCGAAGATGTCCCAGTCAGTCGCGACGCACATGACGTCGCGTGTGGCCGGCGGAGCGGTCATGACCTCTTTTCCCTTCTGCGCAAGCTGGAGCGTCTGCGACCGGCCTTCGACGTACTTGTCGCTCCCTTTCTTCGCAGCGCACATTGCGAGGTACTGTCGATTCCGTGCCGTGACTGCTTGGTGGGAGCTCGCGTCAGCGCTCACACAGACGCTGCGCAGCTCAAAGAGCACCATTGTCGGCGTCTCTGCGAGCTGAATCGTGATGGGACGGCGGCGAGTCGGCTCGGGTTTGCCGTGTAGTGCGGTCGGCATCGCCGACGCCGTGGAGGCCACGAAGCCCACCTCCTTATCGGACGCTGACGTATGTGCTGAAGCTGCTGGTGTCGTCCCCTGTTTCAGCTCGCTCGGGTCGTTGCTTTCTGGTTCGACTCCTTCGGTGTCGTCGGCCTGGGAGGTACTGGCGTTCGGTGACAGCAATGGCGCCAGCACTGGCGTCGCTGGCACACTCGGACTCACAGTCACCTTGGCGATCCCAGCTCCAGCAGAGGACGAGCCCTTCGCTACCGTGCCCGAGCTCTTGCTACTGCTCGGTGCGTCGTTGTCAGACGACTCGTCGAGCGACGACGTGGACGCAGTGCTCAAGATGGCGCTCGCGCCCATGACGGAGCTCCCGCCGCCGCTGTTGTGCGCGTTCTTGGACCGGCGTGTAGTGCTTCCTTTTCCCCGGTTCGCAGCGCGTTGTTGCTCCTGCGCGGTCGACGGCTTGATGCGGCTCAGCAGCAGCGATTGCGGCGTTACGTCCACGCCGTCGAGAAAGACGCGCGTCGAGTGGCCGCTGCCGCCCTGTGTCGTACCGTTCACTTTGCGGCTCGAGTTTGAGACCGAGGACGCACCGAACGCACGGGATCGGGACGCGTTGACATCGCGCTTGGTGGTTCGAGCGATCCTGTTGCTGCTCGCGGCGATCTTTGCGCTCGATGGCGAGCTCATGAGGGAGTGTGGAGTGGAGAACAGGGACGAGACGAAGTCAAGGAGCTGGGAGACTTGACGAAAAGTCGTGACGTTTGGCGTCCCAGAGGGATATCCTGAAGTAATGTACTGGAAGAGAAGCAGAGTTGGTGTCGAGACGCTGGGTCCCAAAGAGCACAAGGCGAAGCTCTTGCGCGCCATCAATCGAACAAACATAAGGATAGAGAGAGAGAAACGGCGGCCTTGTCTGCGTCGTGGTGGGTGGTGGCCACGAACGGCGAGGTCTCCAGACTTGAAGCCCGTGCATATGCACGGTAGATTCTCTCAGCGTAAAGTGAAAGAAATGAGTATTTTAATAAAAGGAATACCATGTACCGAAATGATGGAACCACCCTTCCATCCTCTTTTTCTTTGAATTAAAACTGCTCTGTCTAATAAAACCCGATTACCACCCTTTAATTACCATGGATAGTCTACTTAGTGTGAAAGGTTCATTGTATTAACACTGGCTCTCTGATTCAAGTACACCGGATTCAGCCAATTTAGGTAGGTCCTGTCAAATTCGTGAAATCCGCTAGAGCGAACTAGCGCATGACAGCGGTATATTTGGATAGTTCGCAATCTCGCGATTCTATTGGTATCTTTGGTTGCTTCAAAGGCGCAATATTGATTGCATGCCGCGCTCTCGCGTGCAGCGTCTTGGCGTTCGTTGGCACAGGTTTTTTCTAGTAAAACCTTCCACATACCGTATTCCTCATGTCAAAGGCGGCCACATGTCATTGGTGGCTTGTCGTGATTTTAGCTGAATAAATATTTAGAATAAAAATGTATTCCTTGATACCATTGGTATCACCATAGTATTCTCATGCATTTTGGCTAACACTTCAAAATCTCATCGCTTTTTGTCACAGGTGGTGATATAGGTTATCAGGGGGATTTAGAGTTTTATCTGCACATCGGGGCCGCCATTGACATGAGGAATACGGTATGTATTTCACCACTTTGTGGCTATGTGTTGTTATAAATGTGCCACAAAATGAATACGTGTTGTGATAAATATCCCATTTAGGTATTGACCGTTTCTTCAGTATACTGGCTCATTTGCAACGTCCCGAAAATGGGTCCGTACCTGGAGTTTGGCGCATACCAGTGCCGGTACTTGCACTCTTGGTCAACAGGTCCATTTCAATTTCTTGCTTTTGTTTTGTACTACCGTAATTTGTGTGGAGCTGAACACCCATTTTTTTGCTCAGCTGGACCCCCAAAATAAGCATTACTTGTTGTTTTTATCGGGCTCGTTGAGCGAACCGATGCTGCAGTTGGCGTGGAGCTGACCCCCCCATGCCATCTCTCACACTCTCTCTCCTCAAATCGCGCTAGCTCCACTCATGGCAGGTGTCGATGTTGTGGGCTGCGACGCCAATGACTGCGGCAGGTCCTGCCACTCTTCACACATGCGGTTATCACGTCATTGTTGGAGACGTAGTGACTTTTGTTCTAGGAGAGACAAGCGACGGTGTACGAGCCTTAAAGGCTCACGTTGTGCGTCACCGAGAAGTCAGTTGCTGTATTGGGTTTCTCTCTCGACGCCGTTGCGTCGTGCTGTTGATTTCGAGCGCCATTTTGCAGTCATAGTCGACGACTTATGCGTGTCGACTAGCGAGCACAAGCGAACACAAGCGACGACGCGCGGCGAGGTGCCGCGGTATCGTGTACTGCAAGATTGTGGAAGGGGTACCAGTGTAGTGAAAGGGTTAAATGTAGGTTTACAATACGAGCTCGTCACAATCTGTCACCAGCGAATCACTTACTAGCGGACATTCCAACTCTATGACCTCCTCTGTATGTTCCTCTCGGAAGCCGATGTGCTCGAATGTGCGCTGAATCGGTACTGGATCGACTTGCTCCCACGCCGCTACAGCCCAGTCACACACTTGTTATTGGGTGGGAACTGGCACGTTTGCCACTGCAGCCAACCGTCCCATCGCCTCCACTGCCCACGCCGAGTAAAGATCGCGGGTTTGATCCTTGAATGGACGGTCGATGCCGACGTCACACGGTTGCAAAACCGATTGTATCCTCCAGGAATGAACTCGACCTCGGTTTCGGCGTCTGCGAGCTGATTGACAAACGTGTGCTGCGTATGGCACCTGAACTCACCCATGAGCAAAGACTCGTCCATAGTACGTTCGTGCAGCAGCCATACTCGCTCGAGCTACACACCACAGACTCGTTCGTCGATTCACTCCTTTTTGTCGCAGCACGCAATAGTTTCGGGTGGGAGCTCGTTCGAGAGACGCTTCTCGATGTGGCCATTAGGTGTCCCCTTGAACACGAACATGAGCGGTAGCTTGGTCCCGTCCGCCGTACACGCGACACAAATTGTCATGTGTTTTGCGTTTGAGTTCGAGGAGCGAATGGCGATCGTCCTGGTGCCTCGCTTGCTCACTGTCCTGGTCACTTTGGACTCGATAACTACCGCCGTTTCGTCTATTTTGACGAACTGGCGGTTGCTCACGCGCGAGAGAGAACTCTCGCTGCCAAACCGCTCCATCACAGCAAACACAAAGTCGCGTTGCATAGACGCCAGGTGGCCGCTCAGTTCTGGCCTCGTGCGTCACGTTCAAATCGCGAGTGCGCATCGCCGGAGAAAGGGGATACATCCGTGCGACGAGAGCCGAGTTGATTCCGCAGTGAAAGGTGCTCTCTATTGATAGTGCTTTTGTGATGATCATGGTTGTAGAGACTAGGAGGTCGTTGTCTCTTTGGGCGATGATCCATGCGTACACTTCGTCCTCAACCAACGAGTTCGTGACGCGTGCTCCAGCGTTGAGACTACGAGCATGCGGGTTCCGCGCTACTGCTACGCGTAGCTTGTTGACTTCCTTGATCCATTTCGGCACCTGGCTTGGCTGGCACTTGTGCGCGCGCCCTGTGCTTTTATGTTGCTGGTGTTGATCGCTTCGATCGCGATCACGAGCTTGACCTTTACAGTCTTGCGTGTGACACGCATGTTGGGGTGTGTGCATTCCAGCCAACGATCTTCAGTGACGCGTGGCGAATAATGGCGTGTAGATGAACATTGATCACGGAGCTGTTGCTGTATTTGTCCTGGAGCTGGACCCCCGACTCAACATTTTAAGGTGTCCAGCTCCACACAAAATAGGGAAGTACAGCTGTAATAACGTTACAACTGAATTTTTTGTTTTTGTTTTACTGTGGCGAGTACTCAACTTGATCTTGTTCATTATTGCCACAAGAGCATGTTTCGTCAACAGTTGTAGTTCAACAAACCTTTTTGTTTTGAATGTGTGAAAACATTTACAGTGTAGAATAAGCTTGGCTTTTTTAAGTGACATACTACAATCAAGAGACATTATTTTCTTGATTTTTGTATGGTGTCTATTTCGTTTGGCATTTGCAGCTGAAGTCGGTTTGGTCAATTCGCGCCACACAACTCAAAAGCGGCTCAAGGGGCGTCTCGGGTCAACGTCACCACCACCTTTATCGCCTACCAACCACCATGGAGCTCTCGCAGGCTGTCGGCATCGTCACGGGCGCCGCTTCGGGCTTCGGCCGTGGATTCGCTGAGGCGATCCTCAACGGCGGCGGCAAAGTCCTCATCACGGACATCGACACGAAGCTGCTGCAAGCCACGGGCAAAGAGCTGCAGACCGCGTTTGGCGCCAAGAACGTCGCTTGGCTGCGCCAGAACGTGACCGACACTGGCAGCTTCCACGAGGCGTTCGAGTACGCGATCAAGTACTTTGGCACGCATGTGAACCTGCTCGTCAACAACGCGGGGATTGCTGGGGACCAGTCGTACTACGACGACGGCGCTCCGCGTAACTGGGAGCGCGTGATCGACATTGATCTGACTGCGGTTACACGCGGTACGCAGGTGGCGATTGACTACTTCAAGAAGCTGCCGAGCGGCCAGGAAGGTGTGATCGCAAACCTCGCGAGTCTCGCTGGACTCAACGCTGTGCCGTTCTCGCCCGAGTACGCAGCTGCCAAGGCCGGCGTCGTGGGGCTTACGCGCTCGCTCTATCAGCTCAAGAAGAGCCACAACATCCGCGCGTTCGCGATCGCGCCAGGCTTTACTGACACGGCGATGGGCCGACGGGCTGTTGAAATTGTGCCGGAGTACACTGGCGAGCAGGGCGGACTGATGAAAGTGTCGGAGGTGATCGACGCGTTCGTGGCGGGAGTGCGCGAGCCGGACAACGCTGGCCGCGTCCTACGCATCGTGATGCACCGTCGGGGCTACTATAGGTACCCAGGCGACAAGCAGCTCTTCCCGAACTCCAAGCTCTGATCGTGCGGCTGAGCCTTTCACTGAGTCACTTGCGGTTGCGGGCGATGCATGTCATCTGAATGCATATTGAAGCATTCGTGTTCATTTTCTTAAGCTTCTGTGCTCGCGCTGTGGTCAGCCTACATGCATACCTTGGTTCGCTGTTGGAGCTCCTTTGTTGTTTGCTGTCGGCATCCACGGTTTTGACTGCAGACTGCAGATGCAGGCAAACTTTTGACATCTCAAGGTTGGTCAAGGTTGTCAAAAAAGGTGGAGAGGTGGTTATCATGACCTCCTATCATATTCTAGATAGTGATAAAATCCGGTGTTGAACCTCACCTCAGGAAACGGTTCACGTCATCGCATTCACAGATTTGCATCCTACCGCTCAAGCTTCAGCTCCTCCAGCAGCTCCCGCACACAAGCACACCATGGAGCTCTCGCAGGTCGTCGGCATCGTCACGGGCGGCGCTGTGGGCTTCGGCCGCGGATTCGCAGAGGCGATCCTCAACGGCGGCGGCAAAGTCCTCATCACGGACATCGACACGAAGCAGCTCGAAGCCACAGGCACGGAGCTCCAGCGCCAGTTTGGGCACAAGAACGTTGCGTGGCAGCGTCAGAACGTGACCGACCCGGACGGCTTCCACGCTGCGTTTGACTTTGCGACAAAGTACTTTGACCGCCCCGTGAACGTGCTCATTAACAACGCTGGCATCGGCGGCGAAGAAAGCTACTTGAACGACGGTGCACCTCACGGCTGGGGGCGTGTGGTGGACATTGACATTACGTCAGTGGTGCGCGGCTCGCAAGTAGCGATCAATTACTTCAAGAAACTACCAAAGAGCCAGGAAGGTGTGATTGTGAACCTCGCGAGCCTCGCAGGCCTTAACCCCGCGCCCATGACGCCCATCTACGCGGCTGCGAAGGCGGGCGTCGTGGGGCTCACGCGCTCGCTCTATCAGCTCAAGAAGAGTGACAACATCCGCGCGTTCGCGCTTGCGCCCGGGTTCGCCAGGACGGCGATGGGGCGGCAAGTGACCGACCACATGCCGGAGTACGCAGCAGCCATGGGCGGTGTGATGGAAGTGGACGAGGTCGTGGAGGCCTTCGTGGCGGGACTTCGCGAGCCAGACAACGCGGGCCGCATTCTGCGTGTCACCCAGGGCAAGCGCACGTACTACCGCTTCCCGGGCGACAAGCAGCTCTTCCCCAACTCGAAGCTCTAGTTTTTGTTGGAGCATTCCGCTTCTCTTGAAGACAGGAATCCCACTCCTGCGTCCAAGTCAACCAACCAGTTCCTAGTTCGCTCTCATCGAGGAGCTAATTTCACTCACGTCTGTTCGATCCGATCTTATCAACTTGGCAGTTCAGGAACTTCAGGTGGGAGCGGATCTACTTTACTACCTTTAGCGACGTTACCAGGGTCAAGCGGATTCTATCTTTAGATAAGTTACCACAGTGGACGCCTTGAATAGCTTGGTCCGGCCACCTTCGCTGCCAAGCGGCTCCTCGTTCGCGGCTCCTCGCCCGCATCTGGTCGCTCATTTCGCGAAACGGACGCTTCAGTCCGACACTCACCTGCTGCCACGCCTTCTCCCGCCAGGACACAAGGAGCAGTCGCCGCGCGGAGACGCGGAGAGCGAGATTGCGAGCGAGCGAGAGATCGGGAGAGAGGAACGAGCGAAACTTTGTTCGAGTAAGCAGCAATGGCGGCGCCTGCGGTGTCCGCTCCAGCGGCCAAGACCACCACTAAGTTCCAGACAGCGCTCGATGGCTCGCAGTTCGACATGGGCGTGACGCTCGGCACAGGCTCGTTCGGACGCGTTCGCTTTGCAACACACAAGGTGCGGGTCAAAGGAGCTCTTCTCACAACGTAGGAATGTTGAGAGGCGGCTGCGGTTGGTAACAAACATTGTGAGCGTAGGTAACCACGACATACTGGGCGATCAAGATCCTCAAGAAGGCAGAAATCATCCGTCTCCAGCAGGTACAGCGGGGCTATCATGGTTCTCATTGAAGTAAGTCTGGACGCTGACAGCGAGCTGCTGTTAGGTGGAGCACATGCTGTCGGAAAAGTCCATCCTGCTCTGTTTGGACCACCCGTTCATCGTGAACCTCGCGGGCACGTTCCAGGATGCCAAGTACCTCTACATGGTGCTCGAGTACGTGATTGGCGGCGAGTTCTTCACGCACCTGCGGAAAGCCGGGCGATTCGACAACAACACGGCCAAGTTCTACGCCGCTCAGGTCGTGTCGATCTTCGAGTACATGCACGCACAGGACTTCATCTACCGAGACCTCAAGCCCGAGAACCTGCTGCTCGACTCGGAGGGCTACATCAAGATCACGGACTTTGGATTTGCCAAGCGCGTTGCGTTCAAGACGTACACGCTCTGCGGCACACCGGAGTACATTGCACCAGAGGTGCTACTGAACAAAGGACACGGCAAAGGCGTGGACTGGTGGACGCTCGGGATTCTGCTCTTTGAGATGCTCGCAGGCCAGCCACCGTTCTGTGACGACGACCCGATGGGCATTTACCAGCAGATCCTCTCTGGCAAGCTCAACTTTCCGCGCTTCTTCGACCGCAACGCCAAGGCGCTGATCAAGCGCCTGCTCACTGCCGACCTCACAAAGCGGTACGGCTGTCTGAAGAACGGCGTGGAGGATATCAAGAAGCACAAGTTCTTCTCCGGTGTCGGCTGGGATGACCTCCTTGCACGCAAGGGGGCGGCGCCAATCATCCCCCGCGTCACAACAGCCAACGACACGTCCAACTTTGACCCGTACCCGGACTCGTGCGAAGACGCGATCGTGCCCGTGTACAACGGCAAGGACCCGTTCGCGGACTTTTAGAGCCGAGCACGTGCTTGCGCGCGTGCGTCTCCTCTGTGCCCGAGCTGCTCAAAGCGAGTGGGAACAAAATACCCACGCCAGGCAGTGAAGCCGCCGAGTTGTGGAGTGAGAGACACGCGAGCGAGCCGACGAGCAAGCAGAGCGCAAAGTACGAGCAGCGAGAGGGTTGGGAGTGGGAAGAGAGGCGAGGAAGGACCATAGGACGCAATATTTTTCAACTTGTTATGCAGACGGACGCTAGGAGACTGCTACTGCGCTCGCATCGTTGCACTCCGTAGATCGCATCGAAGTCGATTCTGCTGTCCTTGTTGTCCGAGTTCGCTTGACGCGCTAGCGACACAGCACGACCTCATCGATATTCCGAGCCAAAGCACAAGTGCATTTCTGAACCTGAATCGATGTGGTTCAGGTCGAGATGGCTTCTTGGCAAAGACGCCAAAGAAGGCTCACATAGTGTGTGATGAAGACGGACGACGACCAGTGAGGCGGAACCTCGAGATCCTGATATTCTTGTGCACCATTTGGTTCCAGTACCAGTACAGTATCTTCAGACCTCACAAAAGCATTGAAGGCCAACAAAAGTGTCGAAGCGACTCACTTGATTTCAGTATGTCTGTCCTGGTTTCCTTTTTCATCCCGCATTTCCTGTTACGCAACATGAGCGGAAATGCGCAAGAGAGCAGCGGCGTGACGGCCACGCGCGGCGAAGTCATGGAGAGTGCGTCGTCTTCTTGCTTTCCTCTCGTGTTCGCCCATTCGAACACTCTCTCACACAGACACGCAGCCGTGTACGAGCTCTCGCGGCTGCTCAACACAGGTCTCGACCGCGAGACACTCGCCATCCTCATGGCGCTGCTGCAGAAGGGTGTGAACCCCGAGGCGCTCGCGTCGGTCGTCAAGGACCTGCGGAGAGACGCGGCCGCGACCGCCGAGCGCTCAGTCACAGGCAAACAGCCGCTCGCGACGGCAGATCCTCAGGTCAGTCAGGTCCGTGCTCGCTCATGCCTGTGGGGTGTGTCTGCGGCTCGAGAGCGTGTGAAAGAGAGGAGAGAAACGGAAGCTGACGGTCTTGTGTGCGGCTGCTTGCTCTCAGAAGAAACAGCGGCGGTCCGAGCCGTGAGAGCCAACGCACATAGCGAATCGCCTTCTATCAAATGCTTCGCTTCGTTTAGCACCACCTGTCGCGTCCGTCCCTGCCTGCTCGCCTACCTGTCTGCGTCTGTGTACACACTCGTCCGTCCCTATTTCCTCGACACGCGGTACATTTCGGCAGCCAGAATGCGCATGTGCACAAAGCCGACGGCCGCGAGCAGCGAGAACGTGACGATCGGACGCAGCACGGGGTTCATAAACAGGTCCGTGCGGCCGACGACGTAGAGGAAGAGCAGCTGGACGACGACAATCGGAGGCAGCCGCTTTGCACAGCTCGCGAGGCTCTCGAGGAGCAACACAGTCGTCGCTGGGACTTCACCGCGCTTCCACGGCATCGCACGGAACGTGTACGCAATGTCGAACACGAGCAGCGCGGTGAGCGTGAGCAAGTTGTGCAGGTACAGCCAGAGCTTGCACGCGTAGCGCGGGTGCATGAGCCCCGGCACGGAGAAGATGCTGACCCACATGATTGTGAGCGTGAGCACGAAGCTCGAGAGCAGCGGCGTCGACGACACGCCGTACAGGATGCTGCACGAGATCTGGCACGCTTTCCGCATCGCTTTCGAGTTGAAGACGTCCATGGAGATGGGCTGCGCGTTGCCCGGTGCTGGGAGTCCCCAGCTCGAGAGCCGGCGCGGACGTCCGTTCGGTTCGCTGTGGAGCCGGAGACAGAGCGCGACGTAAAAGACCCACGCGAACGCGAAAATGACGCTGAGCGACACGACTTTGCTCGCGAAGAACCCGACGTGGTCTTCGTTCAAGAGCTCGCGCACGTCTTGCCAGTGCCAGAACACTTGGAAGTACGTGTACGGGAGCCAGAACCACGGCTTGACTGTCGTGCCGCTGTACTTGTAGCTCAGGAGCGGCCCGGGGATGCTCGCAGCAGTGTGGTTCTTGTCGTTGCACTTGTACAGGTCCCAGTTCATGCGCTCGTAGAACACCATGTGGTTGATGCTGTAGTAGAACGGCAGGCGGTGCACGACCGACGTCTCGCTGTCGCTTCCCATGTCGGCGTCAAACTGGAAGAGCGGGCTCTCTTCAAACGCCTCAAACAGCCCGGGGAGGAAGCCCTGCGTGATGCCGACGTAGTTGTACGCCCGCCCTGAGATCATGAAGCTGTCGATCGCGTCCGAGTAGAGATTGCGTGCAGCAACACTCTCAGGCGAGATCACGAGGAGGCTGTTCGAGTACACGACCGCTTGGCCATTGTCGACGGCACAGAACATCCCACACGCAAAGATCTCGTCGAGGTTGCGTAGTACGAGGTTCTCAGGGTCGAGGTACGCTACGCGCTTCAGCTTTGCGAGCACCGGGTCGTCCCACACGACGAGTTTGTTGCGCATGTGCAGCAGCTGGGCGCGGTGGTCGGTCACGCTCGTGTGCAGAAACACGTTCGCAGCAGTCGTGCGCACGAGTTCGATCGTCGGGTCGTCCTGGAGCAGCACATCGGCCTTCGCACGTGCAATGCCGTCGCGTGGCACGAGCAGGATCTTGCGGAACACAGTGCCGGACTCGCGGATCGAGCGCATGAGCACGCGCGTGGCGAGGAAGAGCGCGTCGCTGTCCGCGCCGTGGTCGTAGAAGAACGTGGCGAACGCCGCCTCATCCGGCTGCGGCAGTGTGTAGCGCGCTGACGCTGGCACTGGCGAAGGCGACACAGACGCTTCTACATGGTCAATGGCGCCAACGCCCCGTGTCAGCGTCACAGCCACAGCGCCGATCAGTAGCAGCAGCAGGCGAACTGGGATGGAGCTGCTCATGACGTTGCTCGAGAGTGAGCGGAAGCAGCGATTGATCGATGGCCAGGTTAGGTGTGAAATATACTTGACATTTTGGATTCTGTTTTCAGCTGGGATTGAGAGAAGACTGCTTTTGGTAATTAACTGTCAAGATTTCGTCTTCTTTTGTAAACGGTTTGTGAGACAAAGTTAGTGAACCTGTCATGTAAAATAAATCGCAAAAAATGCATAGCTCTTCGTGCTTCACGCGAACTCCCCACATGGAGGACGCCCACTTAGTAGGGAGGGTTGGGGATCGTCCTCCGAATCGCCGAGTCGTTTCCTATGACGATCGCAGCACAGCGTCCCCATGTCGCGAACGCCGTGTCTGCCACCGTCTCAGGACCGCAAAGCAACGACGCTGGCGTTGACTCGCCACCCCGCCCCGCGAGCGCGAGTACGCGCTGCTCGTCCCCATCGAGACAGACCTGCAACGTTTGCATGGAGCAGAAGAACTGGTTGAACTCGGACGCGAAGTCCGCCTCGGTGGCTCTGCGCGAGTGGGTCTCCATCACGATGAGCCCGTGGCCACCTGCGATCAGGAGAACATACGCGCGCACGAAAGGCCGATCGACCGGCGCACGAACGCGCTGTTCGGCCCAGCAGTGGCGTGTATGGTGCTTGCCGCCGTGTCGTGGCGAGTGACAAGGAGTGCGGACGACTCACTCTATCGGAACAGTGTCCGGAGGCTTCAGTGCAGCTAGGCTATTAGGCACAGGAGATGATGGTTCTTTCATCACCTGCACCACCTTTAGTAAGTAAGCACTCTTGCCGCTACCAGCCCATCTTGTCGCCGACCTGACCGACACTGCTGCTAGCACCATACAGCATATCGCGTTCCCGAAGAGAAGGTTCGTAGTGAGCATCCGGCTTGGCCACTCGCGTGCGAAGGACTCGAACATGGCGCGGTTAAGTGCGAACGGCGCTGGTTCCGTCCGGTGCTCAGCTGCCGACAGTCGTGAAGTGCGCGTCACCAGCCGTCCGCACCACGCGCCGTTGTCCGATGTCGTCGTACAGTCGTCCAGGAACTTGTACATGGCGTGCAACTTGGTCTCGTTCCCGCCATTGCTGCTCGAGAGTAGCGACTGCTGGCAGCTGCGCGAGATCGAAAGCGCAGCGTTCTCTGTGCTGCTGTTCAGTGGCGCGTTCGGCTGTCTTGTGAGCGTGAGCAACTCAGCGTCACTAGTGCCGTCAAGACACGCACGCACGCGTCGAGAGTCGCAGTAGTACGCGTTGAACGCGGCTGCGAACGGGTCTTCCGACGCGAGGACGCTGGCGTTGTGCGCCACCGAGAGGCCGTTGCCAACGAGCAGCATTGTACCGTAGAACGCAATCTTCGTGGGTCTTGCGTCTGTCTTCGAAGACGCGGTCGTGGTTGCGGCTCGTTCGTTCGGCAGACGGAACGACGGCGACGTACTTGGTTGGCGTCTTGACAGGAGCGCTTGGTCGGCTTGGCTTGGCGGCGTCGTCGCCTTCATTGCTGAGTCGAGGTGGATTTGGAAGTGGCGATGGATACAACTGTACCCATTTAACCGATAACAGTTATCGTAACTTGCACTACCAGCCTCCTATTGCAATCCTGTCCATGAAAGCTCGTCCAGCGCTCTCACTCTGTTGGACAGCAGTGCGCACGCCTGTATAGTCCGTCATGGTCAAGAAGTAGGTCATCATGAAAGGTTTGGCACTCCATCTCTGGTTGTAAATTGGATGACCAAGGATCAATGAAGTACCAGAACCATGTTCCACTTGTCGGATCCGCAAACGACAACGACGACTACGATCTGATCTCCAACGCCTCCTCTCGTCTAATTCATCACCCCACACACAACAGCCACCCACCCACCACTCCACATCCACGACCTCCAAGAAGCCGTCCTCCGACCTACCACTCGCCCCAGTCGTCCCGCGCAGCGTCCGATGTGCCGCCATCTGACACCGACGCACTCGGGTCCCAGGCCTCACTGCCGCCTTCGACACCATCCCCCTCTCCGGCACTAGCGTCGCCACCAAAGACCGCGCTCAGGTTGTCGATCGAGTGCGACATTGCGTCCGTGTCGCTGAACTCGTCCCCGAGTACTGGCACCGGGACGCTCCAGATCACGTCCGGCTCCGTCTCTGCGTCTGCGAGCTCCGGGCTGCCGGCACGGACCAGCGCGATCTCGGTGCGGAGCAAGTCGATCTCCTTCTGGGCCGCCCACGTCGCGGCTTCGAACCCGGCCTCGTACGACCGGTCAGCTCTCTCCTGGAGCTCGACCATCCGCGCGTTTGCTTCGGTTGACCCCACCGCCACGCCTCGCTTGAACATGATCTCCTCCTGAGCTGCAAGAGTCGTCGCAGCGTCCGCGACTTGCTGTTTGAGCGCGCCGATCTCGGCTCGGTGCGTTGCCTCCAAGGCGGCTTTGCCAGCAACGAGGACGTCACACTGCGCCTCTAGCTCGGCAATCCGAGCGCTGCTGTCGTCCGCTGGCTGGGACGTCTTGAGCGCTTGGAGCTCGGCATCCACGAGCTCCTTCATCTTCTTCATCTTGAGCGCACGCATGCGCCACAGCTCGAGCTCCTTTCTCGTCTCGTCCGGCACTTGCTCCCTCATAGGCGACGCCGTTACCTGCTGCAGTTGCGTCTCCAGTGCTTGGATCTGGGCTCTCGCAGTCTTCAGCTCCTGCTGCGTCGTCTCGAGCTTCTCGTGTGTGCGGTCGTCAGTGTCGCTGAATGTCAGTGCTACGGCTGACAAGGAGGAGGCCCCATTCGATTGGCTCGCAGACTGGGCTGCAAACAACTGGTTCGCACGCTCCAGTTGCACACTCAACACCGCAATCTCCTCGTCTCTCGCGACTAGGAGCGTCTCGACCGCAACTTTCTCGGCCGACACGGACGCCAGTGTCTCTGTCTTGAGTGACAAGGCCTCCTTGAGTTGCAGCACACTCTCGCGTCCGTCCACTTTCGTAACGACACCCTCCGCTCCACCTCCACTGCTTCGTGCGACTAGCAGCTGGTTTAGCCGCTCGATCTCGTCGTCAGCCGCTTGGCGCATCGCAGCAATGATCGCTTCGCTTTCCTGGATCCCACCGTCGTAGCCGACGGCATGGGCGTCGTCAATCTGCAGCGTCGCTTCCGTCATCTTGGCTTCGTACGCGTCGCAGAGGTTCTGGAATGCCAAGTCTTTCTCTTCTGCGATCGACCGCTTCGCTTCCTCAAACTGGGCCGCCATTACGTCCAGCGTCTGCTGCAGCTCGGCCGCTTTCTTCTTCCATGCGACGGCAGCGCGTCTATCGGCCTCGCGAGCGGCGCTTGTGACCAGCACGTCGGTCTCTGCAGCGCTGTCGAGCGGCCGGTTGAACGTGTCGTTGTCGTCGTTATCTCGCATGTTCTGGAGCTCCAGCGTGCGGTCCAAGTCCGAGTCCGCGTTTGAATCGGCATCGTCCTGTTCTTGTGCGCGCTTCTCTGCTTCGAGACGCTGTTGGGCTTTGCGCTCTTCGACCCGGCGCTTGTTCTCGTCCTCCTGGTGCAGCCGGAAGAAGAACCTACAGGCCACAAACCTGAGCTATTGCATACAATATTATCAGTATTGAAATCCCAACCGTACCGGCGCCAGAATTCCTCAAAGCTCAGCTGCACGGGCACGAGCTCTTCATGGAGCTCTCGAATGTCTTCTTGTTCCCGCAATACGCTCGCGATCTCGTCCGTGTGCGCATCGACCGCAAATGTCTCGGAGAACGCCGTAAAGTCTTCAATCTCCTCGTACAGGATCTGCAGTGCAGTAGAGCGCACATGGAAGCGAGCGAGCGGCTCAAGTGAGCTTTTCGCCGCAATCCGAACGTCGAAGGCAACCCCTCCCAGCACTACGCGTACATACCTCGTCTACTGGTCCTGGACGCACCGATCCGAGCGCCTGCAGCAGCGTCACGGCCTCGTCCTGAACGCTCGCGACCAGCGACTGCGCTCTCTCGCTCACGGACACGACGTACTCGGACGCGTTCGCGCTCGCGCTCTTGGCTGCGGCTTCGAGAAGCCGCCACATGGCTTCCACTTTTCTTCTTCATGTGGCGTTTTTCAAACGAAATTCGCAAATTAACCCCTCTACTACCAAGTATTTAATAGTTCGTGCATCTTGTACTACTCCGTTCCGAAATAAGTGAACATTCCCAATTTTGCTGTTCCAAAATAAGTGAGCATATTTTATCTTGGATTTGGTATGGAAGAATATGCTAACGGTTCGGTCACGGTACTTTTCCTCGAATGGACCGATTTGACTTGAATTTGTATTAAATCCGGACATCTCGTATATTTCTCATTCGGTCACTGTATATTATACACTTTCTGATCTAGACATCTGAAAGTGCGATACATTACCTAGTAGCGAAGAAACCGAAGGAGCGTAGCCGAAGTCAGACATGGTGGGCTGCCAAATGAGCGAAGCGAGCGGCGCCCATCAT
>JAASFJ010000612.1:0-18738 GCA_023333755.1 Globisporangium uncinulatum
AGAGCCTCGAATGCCTCTCGCACCCGCGCCATCAGCTCGTCGAAGCTGCACGTGTTGCGCTTGAACTGCTCGCTCTGAAGCGCACTGAAGAACCCAAGGTCCAACACGTTGAGATCAGGCGACTATGGCGGCTGACACTCGACGGTGATATGCAAGCCAGACATAGCAGTGATGGCAACAAAATCAGCGCTTGTAACTGCTCGGTGCGGGCTTGCGTTGTCGTGTTCGAGGGTGATGTGACTCCCGCTCCACTTCGGTCACTTCGACACAATGGCTGGCACCACCTCAGTCATGATCATGGCCTTGTACGTTTCCTTGTTGGCCGGCAGCGGTCTCGTCTCAAGAGTGCCGGCTTGCCGGTTGCGACTCCTACGACGAGCTGGTTTTCCTCCGCGAACGGCCAAATCCTGACGCGCCCATCGAAGGACGTGCCTGTTGCTGGGTCAACACGCAGTTGTGCGACCGCGCAAAGGAACATGAGCTTAGGAATGTGGGACTTGTGCCGGGTGTGCTGATGAGGGTTCGGCTCAGTCGGCGTGAGGTAGACCCGACGCCTGGTCTTCTTCACCAGAAACCACTTCTCGTCAAGGTGGACTCGGTCAAACATGGGGGCGACATGCATTCCGGCCGGCGTCGCGATGAGGAGCGATGTCGCAAAGTCAACGCGCGCTCTCTTTTGCTTACTTGTGAGAGAAGGTTTGAGAGTGATGGTGTGCGCTCGCAGCAGATTGTTTGCGACGTATCGCTGCAGAGTCGAGCGCGGAATGTCGATCGCTGCTGAGAGGGTGCGCAGATCACCACGCTTCTCCAATGGAAGGGACTGCACCCGCTCTTGCATGCTCGCAAAAAATGCGTCGTCTGGTCCACGCCTGCCGCTGTGATGGGCACGCGGGGAGAACGAGACGCCGCCAGCAGCATCCTTTCGTTCACAGAAAGTCTTCCACAAGCGCTTCACGGTCCGCAGCCCAATCTCCCACCTCTTACTCGCGTCCTTGAGCGCGCCATGTTGGAGGCGCCCCATGTTGCTCGAGGCGAGCAGCGGCATCACAGCGCTGCCTTCTCCTCCTTTGTCAGCTTCTTGTAGTGGTGCTTGAGCGTCAGCGCCGCCATGCTGTCCACCAGTTCCGCCATCCGTGCAGGCGATCGGATTATGAGAGTTGTTTTTTTGCCTCCGACGAGCAAGTCAGATTCGTGGATTTTCAACCAATCAATTTGTTTTGAACTCGAAGTTGAGTGAAAACGCACAGAATCTGCCACAGAAAATCACCAAAAATCCTCACAGAGTTGGTGATTACAAATGCGCCTTCAGGTGAACGTGAGTCACTCTGGATCGTTTTTTAGAGCGAACTCTGTCAATCGGGCCAATCTTTTTGGGACGGAGGTAGTACATGTACAACAGGACAGTGGTACAGTATGATAATCATTTGGAAGGCGTCTATCGTCAATGCATACATCATGTTAGCCCACACCTTAAGGGTTAAATTCCAGAGTTGCACCAGGCATGGCACGGCACTGTTATTTTGGTTTTCGTAAAAATCGAGAAAAAAACGCCGAAAGTCAGCTTTTAATTTTGATGTGGTTGCCCGAAGGTTAGCCGAATGGCCAATGTCAGAAAATAAGTTCAGGATCGCGAGACCATCTCAGATTCCGGTAAAGCTCTGGAAAAATTCCAGAGAACTAAGAAACGAATGGATGAGAGTACAGTACAGTTTTATGTTCCACTGCCCACCCCGTTTCTTGATGCCAGTTGGCACCTTTCAGTTTCATGAAAGTTTTAGTTGGCACTGAAAAGTTTTCAGTGAAAACTAAATCTTTCATGAAACTGAAAGTGCTTACGCTCGGAGCGTGATATAAAAAGGGAACTAAGCTCATCATGTGTTTGTCAGTAACACAAATTGTGACAAATTGTCAATTTTCACTTTGTCATGAGTACATTCGTGCAGCTCGTTCCGCAAGCGAGTGACACCGTCACCGATGTGCTCGTATACGCCGACGACGAGTCCGCAACCGCCGCTTCTCTCCCACCCACAGGCGCCACGAGCATCACCAGCGTGACCTCGGAGCCGAACGACGCGCAAACGACGCACGAAGCGTTCCTCGCGCTCATGGAGACGCAGCTGGAGCGCGGGCAGCGTGACCTGCAGCTCCGTGTTGACGCTATCGCGCGCGTGCAGGCGCTCGCAGACCCGCATGAGCAGCTAAGTGAGTATTTGGCGCTGCGAATGGACGATCGGCGACGCGCGACCGCATCGACAGCGACCGCCGACGTCGCTAACGAGCTGCTCGAGTACGCGCGGCGACTGCCGCCAGGTGACGACGCCGAGGTGGCGCTGCTCGCCGCCTTCTTCTTCGCGTACGACGACGCGCCGGCTCCGCTCTCGCGCGGCTTAACAGCGCTGCTGCCCGTAGTGGCGGCAATGATGGAGCGTGCGTCTAGTGGCGCTGCGACTCTCGAGCAGCCGGTGCTGCTCTAGAGAAATGGTCGCTCGCACGACCTGCAGGTCAGCAGCAATACTATATGGTGTACGTCTGTCTCCACACCGACCGTGCATTCTATGTTTCTGTCGCCTCGCTATCAGTGCTTATCACGTGCACCACTCGAAGAAGCCGCACTGCTGCTCTTGCGACTGCTGCGGGCACTTGTAGAACGTCCGGCCCTTGTTGGCGCCGTTACGACACGTCAGCAACACACCCCGGAGGCCACACGCACAAGCCGGCACTGGATTGGACGCGCCTCCTCCGCCTCTGCTTCCGCCTCCGCTGTTGCTGCTGGTTGGTGGCGGATCGACCGCCTCGTCCTTCCAGGCAAAGTACCCGCAGCTCTCGCTCTCGGACTGACTGCAGACAAAGAATTCGCGGTTGAGGTTCGGGCCCGGCTTCCGCGTGACGCGCATCACGCACGGTATGCGGTGGCCTGGACACAGCGGCGCCGCTGAGTCGGACGCAGCCACTGAGCCGCTGCCGAACGCGCGCGAGTTCGCGTAACCAGCCGAAGCCGACGCCGACGCCGACGCCGACGGCAGCTCGTCTTTGAACTGGAAGAAGCCGCACGCTTCGCTCTGGTCGCGCCGACACGTGTAGAACGTTCGCCCCTTGTTCGGCCCGTCCTTCTTCACGACGCGTTCGTTGCACGGCTCGTCGTGACCGGAACACCGCAGCACGACCGACGTGTCGCTGCCGGGAGCGCCGGCGTCGGCCCACGCAAAGTGGTCGCACTGCTGACCCTGGGGCAACGGACAGGCGAAGAAGTGGCGGCCCTTGTTCGGCCCCTCCCGCGCGACCTCACGCTCCACGCACTCAAGGCCGTGGTCCTGGCACCGAGGCACACTCACCGCCGCCGAGTTGGTAGCCGAGTACCCGAGCTGCGGTGGCGGATACGACGACGACCTCGAACCTGTACGCGGCTGAGGGGGATCACTGAATCGCCTCCGGTCTGGAGACGGCTGGTGGCGCACATTACCACCACCACCAGTAGCAGCACCAGCGCCTCGATACGGCTGCTCGTCGTTCGTGCTTCGTCGCCGTTGCACGTTGCTGTCTGACGGAGCAGCGGCCGGCCGGAACGAGTCGCCGCCACCGCCAGGACCGCCAGGACCACCACCACCGCCGCCGCCATAGCTAACGGACTCGACTGCAGACTGGTTGAAATGCTCGGAGAATGTCTGGTCGAGCACTTGGGCGTTGCGAGTCACGCTCATGAAGATCTCCTTCATCTGCCAAGCAGTTCACAAGCAGATCAGCGACCCCACCATCCATCGTAGTGACAACCGCCTTATACGGCCGGCAACAGACAACCGCACCTGTTCCATGCACGTCTGTACCACTTGGCGACAGTCTTTCTGGCCCAATGCGATGGCTTTGCAGTCGTTCTCCATCTGCAACACCACAAACACACTCCAGCCGTAAGTACCGAGAACCTGAAAGAGTTGTGGCACACCCTCTCTCTACCCAGCTCATCCAAGCCGTATTCCAACGTTCCAAACGAAACTCCCCACGCACCGCAGCTCGCAGCGCTGGCTTAGCGAGATCAAGACCCATGTGCTCGTATGAGAGCACAAGCGCGAGCCCGAGCATCGTTGGCTTGAACTGCATGCCGTTGTTCACCTTCTCGGCGTATTCGCGCTTCAGGATCGTCTTGATGTGCTCGGCGATCGTCGCGTCCGTCCCAATGCCGTTCGTATCCATGAGCGAGATGAGGTCCGCTTCCGACAGCAGCGGCGGCGGTGCCGTCTCGCCCGCGGCCATTGTGAGCGCAGACGGCGCGAACGCGTCGCCCTGCTGGTACACGGGAATCGCGGATGCGCTCCACGTCTCGTACTTGTAAATGTCGAGGTAGTTGCGCTCGGCAATCATGAGCCCGGACGTCGAGAAGCCCTCGCCGCCGACCCGCACGCGCACGGTCGTCTGGTGTCCCACGGCGTCCTTACTGCAGCACGCGAGGAAGTGGCGCGTGACGAGCTCGTACACTTTGCGCTCCACGTCGTCCATGATCGAAGCCAGCGGCATGCTCTTTGTCGGATGGATCGGCGGGTGCGCCTGGTCATCCGCGTTGCCGTGACGAGGCGACTCGTACTTGCCAGCGCTGCCGAGCAGCGTCTGCGAAACGTAGTCGCCCCACTGCGGGCTGCTCTCGTGGAGCTTGACGAGCGCGAGCAGGTCCGTGCCTTCTTTAAACTTGTTCGTCTCGGTGCGCGGGTAGCTCAGCACGCCCTTATTGTACAGGCTCTCGGCCGCTTTCATTGTCTGCTCGGACGAGACGCGCAGCCACCGGGACGCGCGCTTCTGGAGCTCGACGGTCGTGAGCGGCAGCGGCTTGCGCTTCCACGTCGGCCGCTTCTCGACCGTTTCGACCAGCGCCACGGGCTGCGCCACGAGTGCCTCGTAGACGCAGAGGCACGTGACACGGTCAAAGACGCGGCCGCGGTCCCACGCGAACGTTGTTGTCGGCGCACCCGGCTGGTCCTCCTGCGTGTGATTCAAATCGAGGCGGTAAAAGGCCTCGCGCTCAAAGTTCTGAACCTGAAGGAAGCGCTCGACGACGAAGCCGAGCGTCGGGAACTGGCACGGTCCGTAGCTGATGACACCCTTGTCCTTCTTGAGCCCTGGGAAGCGGCTCTGAACCCGCATGGTCTGGAAGCGCGTGAACGCTGCGCCGATGCGGAGGTCGATCTCGGACCGCGCGTCGCACGCGAGCGAGAGCTGCTCGTTCGGGACCCCAAGGTGCTGCGCGGCAAAGACAATGTCTCGTGGGATGAGCGCCGAGAACTTGGCGCGGAACACGCGCAGGCGCCGACTCGCGCGCTCGCACACGCTCTTGACCTCGAACGCAATGTTCTCACCCTCGCGGTCGCAGTCGAGCCAGAGCACGAGCCACTGTGGGAAAAGGGAGTGAGTGACGTGAGGTTGCGGGAGGTAGGCACCCACCACTCATGCCCCAAGCTACGGACGTACTTGGCTCTGTCGCGCCTCGTTCACGAGCGTCCTCTCGATATTGCGCTGCGTCTCGTCTGGGCGCGTCTTCTTGCTCACACTGGCTGTGAAAAGCTCTGCGGGGCTGCACGAGTGCCAGCTCCTGACACATACATACACAGACGCAGACCCACTCGTGTGTCAGGTTCTGACGCATTCGACAACAGGCACACAACTAGACATACGCACCGGTAGTTCGCGTCAAAGTCGAGCTCCATGAGGTGGCCCGACACGGACGTGACCGTCATGTGCACGCGCTGGCCCTGCAGCTGGTACGGAAAATCGTAGACTGGATTGTACTGCGAGAAGCCCTGGCGCTGATGTGATGCAACACGTGGGTCGTGACGACGTCTGCAGCGTGAGCACACCAGCACAGACATCTAATACAGTGCAGAGCAATGAGGTCGGGCGCGGGCGAGTACGAGTACCCGCTGTGCCTGGCCGCCCGAGAGGATCGCGGAGATCTCTTTGGCCACCGACGGCTTCTCCGCGACGTTGAGCACCTTCGTGACGGCCATCACGAGCAAAAACAGTCGACCCAAATCACGTCCAAAAGGACACAAGAGCCAAAATTCAACCACAAAAGCGCTGCTTTTCACGGATGGCGGCGGGAGTGAGTGGCTTCCTGAACGTGCGCAAGCCAGCGGGCGTGACCTCCCACAAATGCGTGACGGTGGTGCGCAAGCTCTTCCAGACGCGACGCGTTGGCCACGGCGGCACGCTCGATCCCATGGCGACGGGCGTGCTCACGATGGCGCTGGGGAACGCCACCAAGTTCTTACAAGTGTGGGCTGATGGTGTTGGTTGTTGCTGCGCTCTTCTAGCTTCTTAGCTGACGGCGGCGTTGATGGCTACTATTGTTGACTGGTTATGTACAGTACCTGGTGTCCGACAAGGAGTACAATGGCGTGATCCGCTTTGGTGTGACCACTGACTCGGACGACATCACTGGGAATGTCCTTAGCGAACAGACAGCTCCGTGGGTAACGGAGCGTCACGTACGCGATGCACTACAGCGGTACAGTATTAGGAAGAGGCAACAGCAGCAACGCCTGCGGACGATCACTGCGTCACTCAACTCACTCTGCTGGCGGCTGCCTTCTACCTGTGCTACTGGCAGGTACGTCGGGACGATCGACCAGGTGCCGCCTCGCGTAAGTGCGATCAAGAAGGATGGCGTGCGTCTCTACGAGCTGGCGCGCACGAACCAGGTACGAACACGTATGCTTGTGTGTGAATGTGTGTGTGTATGTCTGACGACTCACCCAATGCTTCGACTACTACTCGCAGCTGCAACAAGCTGACGTCCAGGCGAGACGCGTGCACATCCACAGCATCGAGCTGCGAAAGTTCACACCCGGACTCTTCCCCGAGGTACCGTACTGTGCGTTGCTCACACGCTGCTCTCGGGTGGTTTTGGTTGACACACATGGGTGGTCGTGCAACCAACAGGCGGAAATCCACGTCGCGTGCGAGGCCGGCACGTACATCCGCTCAATCGCACGTGAGTGTGGCGAAGCGCTCGTAGCGCCCGCTACGTTCGCTTCCTTAGAGCGACAGGGGGCCGACGCGGCGCTGTATGCGGGAGGAACACTCGCTGCGCTCGAACGCAGCCGCAGCGGCATCTTCGGCCTCGACACGAGCGTGGACTTTGACGAGCTCCGTCGCCTGCTAGAGGTACGGCTGCGACGGTGACGACGTAAGTTGGGACTTCGACTGACTGGCACTGTGCGTGCGCACTCACCATAGGCCGGTGAGAACCCGCTCGAGCCGATTGGCGCCGCGCTGACGCACTTGCCGTCCGTGCAGCTGCCACCGGCGTCCGCGCACCGGTGGCAGGCCGGAGGCATTGCGTGGCTCCAGCCAGCGGACGTTGTGCCGGGCGGTGTCAGCTGCCTGGACGCTCGCGAAGGGACCTACGCGCTCACAGACGGCGAGACCGTGCGGGTGTTTAGCGCAGACGCGTCGCCGCAGTTCCTCGGCGTCTCGCAGATCGAGCGGCAGCCCCGAAACAACGGCTTCGTGCTGCGCACGCGCACGTTTGCGTAAACCAGACACACACCCGCGTGCAGTTGTGTAATCGACCAAACCGCAGCCACCGAGACACCGACACACACATGCTCGCAATTGGGCACACTGCTCTCTGCTTCTATCCAAGGCACGCGCACGGCCACCGCACGCTCGCACGCTCGCTCGCTCGCTCCTTCACTGTCCTGTCGCTCGGCCGCTAACGCGTGCGGCGACTGCTGCTGTTGCCGTTACCGTTGCTGCTCTGCACCATGTTCTGGAGCCCCGCCGCCATGACCGCTGCGAGCAGCTCCATGTCGATCACTGGCGGCTTGGCCTCTTGCGACGCGGCTGCTTCTTCGTACGCGTACGCAGCTGCGCCCGTGGGCTTCACCATGTGCAAGGCCTCTTCAAAGTCACGCATGCTCAGCGGCCGCATTGTGATCTCTGCTGCCGGCTGCTCTTGTTGTTGCTGCTGTTGCTGCGGCACTTCTGCAGTCACTGTGGCAGTCGCTGCGTCCCGCACACGCTCAATGTGCTCACGCAGTGGGATCATGAGCGCAGCGCGACAGAGCTCCTTGAGGTCGCTACCGCTGTAGTGGACCGTGTCGATGCTGAGCTGGTGGAAGTCAAACGCGCGCTCGACCGACTCGGTCCGGAGGTTGATGCGCAGAATCTGCTCACGCTGATGCCGGTCCGGGAGCCCAATCTCGAACGTGCGCGGCATGCGGCGCAGGAACGCCGGGTCAACGTCCCCCGGGCGGTTCGTCGCCCCCATGACGATCACGCCAAAGCCGCCGCTGGTTGTGCTGCTCACGTCTGTGAAGCCATCCCAGAGCGCGAGGAACTCGGTCTTCATGGACGCAAACGTCGGGTCCGACGCGCCACCGCGTTTGCCCATGAACGAGTCGACTTCGTCAATGAAGATGATACACGGCGCGAGCTTGCGGGCGAGCGAGAAGGCCGCGCGCACGAGCTTCTGCGACTCGCCGAACCACTTGCTCATGATTGTGCTGATCTTGAGGTCGATGAAGAACGCGCCCGACTCGCGCGCGATCGCCTTGGCGAGCATCGTCTTGCCGGTGCCGGGCTTGCCGTACAACAAGATCCCTTTCGGGGCCGCGAGCAGGTTCCCGCGGGCCGCAAAGAACTCGGGGTTCTTGAGCGGCAGCACGACCAGGTCGTAGATGTCGCGCTTCTGGTGCTCGAGACCGCCAATGTCGGCGAACGACACGTCAATGTCCTGCGGGTCCACAATGTCGCCCGCTATGATCTCCTCGTAGTGCGTCATGCGGAACACTGGCCGCTGTGCGCGTCCGAGTCGCCGGTGCAGCTTCGCTTTGCCGCCTTCGCCCTCATAGAACTCGTCCACCATGGGCTTGAGCGTCTGGTAAGTGCGGCGGAGTAATGGGTCAGCACTCAAGCCACGTACGTTCACAGACGGTGTCAACTGGCGCACGCACGCACGTACGCACCGCGTAAAGGTACTTGGCCGACAAGAACATGCCGTAGAGCACGATGCCGTCGATGATCATCCCGATGGCCTCGTCTGTGCGCGACACGGTGGTCGTTTGACTCTTGCTGCTGGTGGTGCTGGCGGTGGTGCCGCCCTCCGACGTCTGCGCCTTGCTGCCTGCGGAGCCCATCGGTACTTGCTCGCTGGCAGGTTCCGACTCGGATTTTTTATGACTGGCATAAACTAACCATAATTCCCCATGAGCTGAAATGTGAACAATTGAATTGGAAAAGTAACACTTGAGTTGAAAAAGGTGTCCTGACGCAGCACACCGAGCGACAATGGCGCCGGTAAAGCGCGCGCTGAGCTCTTACATGATCTTCTGCAACGACCGTCGGAAGAAAGTTGCGGACGCGAACCCAGGTGCGTCTGCCTCGTCTACCACCGCATCTCACTGCATGGTCGAGGCACTCAATTGCGGGTCGCCCAGGACAACGCATTGGCGACATCCAGAAGCTCCTCAGTGCGCAGTGGAAGGCGCTGAGCGAGCAGGAGCGGGAGGTGCGTGCCGTTGCGTCCGCAGTTGCCTAGAAACCTATACTCACTCTTGGTGGTCACGCTTCCCAACAGCACTACGTGCAACTGGCGGCGAAGGACAAAGAGCGGTACGTTTTGGAAGTGGCAGCGAATCCGGTGGCAGTGGCGAACGCAGACGGCGACGGAGAGGACGCGCCTGCACCGTCCAGCGCTTGCGTGTACCAACTGGGTGCGTACCGTTTGCGTCTGTGGTGGCGAGTGGAAGGAGCGTTTGTTCACACGCACCGCCGTCCTACTGGAAGCACAGGACGCGTGCGGAAAGTCGTGCAGACGGACCCGGACGCCGGGCGAATCAACCACGACGCGCTCGTCGCGATCGCAAAGGCGACGGTGCGTCTTTGCGTGTGTTGTTAAATACGGGTGGAGTGCCCATCGTCCGACAAGCGCGACGGGTGATGGTGACGCGGTGTCGTGTGGTGAGCAGGAGCTGTTTGCGCAGTTCCTCGCCATGAAGGGGTACGAGAACGCGCTTTTCCAGAACCGGCGCCAGATCCGCGCGTCCGACATTACGCAGTCGATCCAGTCCGTTGGCGCGCTCGACTGGCTCCGCGAGGACTTTCCAGACGTGAAGCCAGCGCTACAAGCGAGCGCCAGTGCAGCGCGGGCGAAAGAAAAGGCGGCGGTGGCGGCAGCAAAGGAGCGGCCGAGCGCCTTGGACTTCTTCAAGCCCCAGCAGACGGTTAGTGAGCGGGACGGCCGGTCAGCTCCAGCTCTTGACGACGAGTAGACGAAGGAGGCCAGAGAGAGAGAACGAGAGAGAGAGAGGGGAGAATGACAGTATTGGAAGACACCAGAGAACGAAGACAGACCGAGGCAACAGGCGCCTGGTGAGGATGCGAATCCGTTTCTATTGCCTGCTCATCTGCACTCGCTTCTTGTCGCTCGCTTGCTCTCACGCGCTTACGTCGCTCGCCATCCGAAGGAAGCGCGTTAGAAGATGTCGTTCCAGTCGTCAAACTCCTCGTCGCCGTCGTCCTGCGCCTCCACGACAGCCTCTTCGACGACCGCCACTGGCTCGGGACGCGGGATGAGCCCACGGCGGCCTGCGATCTTGGAGACCATGGCGCCTTCCGGGAGTGCCGGCACAATGCCTTCAGGGAACGTGATCGCGTCCAGGTGCATCTTGGCCCCCACGTGGAGCCCATTCACGTCGATCTGGAGCGTCGGCGGGACTGCGTCTGTGTAGATGTAGCACTCGAGCTCGTGGTGGATGTGGTTAATGTACCCGCCTCGCTTGAGACCCGGACTGCCGTCCTCGTTCAAGTACGTGATTGGGATCGACAGCTTCCGGCCTGGCTTGAAGCGGATAAAGTTCACGGCCAGCGGCACATCCGTGACTGGAAACGAACGCATACGGGCGTCAGAGTTACACAGTCCATTCTATACAGTCCATAGATTGCAACACGCACCAGGGTCCAGCTGCAGGTCGCGCATGTACGCCTTCACGGGCGTGGCGCTGTCACCCACGTGCAGGTCGAACACCTGGTTCTCCACCGACGTCCAGAACTTGCGGTGCAGCTTCTCAAACGTGCGCGTCTCAAGCGCCACGAGCACCTTGTCGCTCGCGCCGTCCGCGCCCTCGCCGTACAGGATACCTGGCAGGAGACCCTGCTTGCGTAGGCGCCGGGCCGCGCGCGTCCCCTCGGTCTCCCGCAGCTGCACGTGCAACGGGAGGTTCGCGGACGCAGACTGCGCAGCTGCCGCCGCCGCTGTCGAGAGCTGCGACACGCGCGCTGCTGCTGTGGTCGCCACTGTCGTAACGCGCTGCATAGTCAGCATGATCGCTCACTCACCTTCGCGTTCGCGGTCGCCCTTCGAGCGCTTCTGAGCCGCCAATCTGCGCCACTGATGAAGGACACTGCGCTTACTGCAATAGTCCGTTTAGATACGAATGAAGTACGAGATGATTGGATGAAATTCTCAATATTTATAACGAATCAAATGCGCTGGTATTGATCGAGTTGAACGGGGAAAATGTATCCATTTCGTTCGTCACTCCTCATCGACTTCGTGCTGAACGACGACGACACATACCATCCCGCCTCTGCTCTCTCGACTCGCAACAGGCTCTATCACTCAACCTCGACGTCGCCTTCCAAGCCCTGACTCGACCCGACGGACGGACAGACGACGCCTCACACGAGCGTAAACTGCTCGTAGAGCAGCTCGCGGATGCGGTAGTAGCTGCTCGAGAGCGAGCCCTCCATCACAATCTCGTTGTTCACTGCACGCTTGAGCACCACGCCGTCGTTGCACACGAGCATGCCGCCGCGGAACTTGGCGTTGAAGCCCGCTTTGCCCAGGACCTGCTTCATCACGTCCAGCTTCATCTTGCCGTCGCTCAGCAGCATCGGCTCGTGGAGCGCGCGGCCGCCGTTCTCGCTCGCGTGCTGCAGCACCGGCACTGAGCTGTTCTCTGGGACAGCGAGCTGGCCCGTGACGTACGCGACTTCGTGCGTGCCCACCTGTACGCACACCCGCGTCTTAGTCGGTTACACTGCTACGCTATACACACCGTTAGGCTTCGACACTGCACAAGCACACTGCACCACGAACCTTGCGGAAGACTGCGGACGTGTACAGCGACTCCTTCACCGCGAGCTTGTACACGTTCGTGTCCGACTCAATGTCGATACACTCCATGACGTTCGGTGTGAACACCGCCTCGCACTGCGGGATCGACGCCTCCACGAACCGCTTCAGCTCGCTCGTCGTCTCGTCGGTGCCGTGCACCAAAATGAGCTTCCGCGGCTTCACGTTACTCAAGCAGTTCCGGATTGCCCGTCCGTCAGCGACGCCTTCAAAGTCCACGTGCGTGATGCGTGCAGCGACCTGCCGACATGATGGAACGGCCGACACACGAGAGCACACCGAGCGTCAGGTAGTGGTCACACACACAGAGGCAGGCGTCCCAACAACGCAAAGGCCTCTGCACATTGATCGTGATCTCGTTCGTCACTGTCTTGGTCGGCCGTGTGTCCGCCTTCTCTTCCTCCGCAGTCTCCATCTCTGCATCACCGTCTGCAGCTTCAAGGAGGTTCCGACGCGCTTGGCGGCTCGCGAGCAGCGCCGCGTCTTTGTAGTCGTCGGGTTCGATCACCTGTGCCGCCGCCATGACCCCACCCACCCACATACAGTGACGACAGACCATACTTAGACGTGCTGGCCGCTTGTGGCATCTCACGCAGCCAACCCGAGCCACACTACATACTACCAAGCGCGGCCACGCACCTCGCCATACTCGTCCCATTCGATCTTGGGCTCTGTCGCAAAGAACATTGGGTAGCGGACTGCTGCAAACTGCCCCAAACCGACCTTGAACGTCCCGCGTAGCTGCACTGCACCATCCACAACACCCACTTTAGCGTGTGTGCTCTCTCGGAAGCCTCCATCGCACCACCACACACACCTTCTGTCGCGGCAGAGCCCTGCTCTTCCTCCTCCGACTCGTAGTCCTCAATGCCCATCATCATGTCCTCCATCGCAGCTTCCTCAATCTCCTTCGCCTTGTTCTCTGCCTCGATCCGTAGCCGCTTCCGCTCCTTCGCTTCGTGCAGCGCGAGCTCTGCGCCTTCGAGAAACACCTTTTGCGTCACCTGCGAGCCCAAGATGTAGGAGGCGGTCGATAGAGTCAAAGAGTCGCCGTCAATAACAGTTCCTCCGCTCCGTCAGCCTCTCCGCCCACGTTGTTCGAACCGTGCACGTAATCGCCCGGTCGCCGCCTCGGCCTTCGCCGAGCGCCATCACACGGGCAGCAAAGGACTTGGGCGGGCTGCTGCACGTAAAGATGACGCTGTTTCTCGCGTCCGACGCCCAGCGCAGGAACAGGTCCTTCGAGAAGCCACACTCGAGCGACGGTGACGTCGTGAGCACCACCTGCGTCGGTCGCAGCGAGTGTGAGTGTCCGTCGGGAGCGGGTCGTTTGTCAACGCTACCAGCACAAGCGGACTCGGACGCACCTTGGGACTCGGGAGATTGTCGAGCTCTTCCAAGCTGTGGATCAAGTGGATGTGCGAGAACTGGAACGGGTTCTGCCGCCCGACGTCAAAGTTCTTGGCGATGCGCTCGTTGCACCACTCGAGCATCGCCTGCGCTGCCTTCGGTGTGTAGTAGCTCATGTCGTGCAGTAACGCGATTGGATCGCGGAGTCTGCGGACGAAGCAGGGCAACAACAGCCCAGAGACCATTAACAAGTGAGTCAGCAACGGCCGACACGACAGTGTGGCTGACTAGAGTGTCGTGGGACGCACTTGTTCTGGATCCAGTACTGGTCGAGCACCCGCATGAGCTCCAGCACGCGACCGGAGCTGTCGGTCGGGATCAGCACGCTCCCGCCCCCACGCACAGTCTTGAGGATCTCGACCATGATCTGAGCCATACGAGCGCCACACACACACACCTGTCGTCAGCACTGCGTCGTCTTCCGTCCTACTCACTCGTGCCGCCTACCGCTTCCACTACGTGGACCCAGGACGCACTTTGCTGTCGCGGTCCTTGAGCTTCGGCTGCTCCGTGTGGATGTTCATCGAGTCGGTGATCAGCAGCGTCGGGCGGCTACGAACACATGGATAGAGAGAGAGAGAGAGAGAGAGCAGTCAGTACTCAGCTTACAGGCACGTTTAAAGAACAGCAGGAGCGCCACAAGCCACAGACGCCAGTCAAGTGCTCACGTGAACGAGTCGAGAATCGTCTTCTGCAACACGTGCTCCGAGCGGTGGTTGTAGTCGACCGCGTAGATGATGTCGTCCTGCAAGTGTGCACCAGCGCCCACGAAACTAATTGGTCAGCAGCTTCACTCGCTCCTCTCGCTGTCTCCACCGAGCCACGAGCACACACGTCCCGTACCGTCTCCTTCTCAATGCGCCAGAGCGAACCGCCAATGAGGTGCCCAGCAATGTGCGGCGTGATCACAATGCCCTCGCCAGAGCTCGTGAGCGTGAGCTTCTCCGAGTACTTGAGCTGCTTGAAGTTCTCAAAGACAGCGTCGACGTCGTCGAGTGAGAAGAGCGCAAAGTCGCCGTCGCTCTTCGTCTTGGCCTGGAACGCGTCGTAGAGCGCGATCTGCCCCATGCGGTGCACTGGGAGCGTGCCGTAGATCGGCGCCTTGAGCCCGAGCTTGCCGATCGCGTACGGTAGCGCGCCCATGTGCGCCACGTCCAAGTGCGAGATGAGCACGAGGTCCACGCGCTCCACCACGCGCGCCAGCGGCTTCAGCAGCTCCGGGTCGTACGCGTCCGTCCAGCCGCAGTCCAGCAGGATGCACACGTCGTCGATCTCCAGCAGGTACGCGCAGCACGGCTCGCTCGACCGCACGCCGTAGAGCGGCGTGAACGTGATCACCGCCATCGCTGCGACAGAGAGCTCGTTGTTGAGCGAGTGCGAGTGCGGCTCACTGGCGGAAATGGCAGTGAAAATGCGAGCTTACACCAACTGTAGAAAACACAAAGAGGTGGAAGCTAATTGTACCACTTTGATGTAACATGACCACACCAGTGCAATGCAACTAAACGAATGGGTCATTGAGTGCGACGACGGGCTCCAGGCGCGACCTCGAGACTTGGAGACGTTATACAACTTTATGCTCTGCCAGCATCACCCGCAAGCACGAGGTCGGAATACTAGCGCTTCTCAATAAAGTGCGAGCCAAGTCCAAGTCCAAGTCCAAGCTCAAGTCCAACTCTGCCATGTTCATGTTCATTACTACGCAGCGTCCGTGACTCCACCCGTAGCACGGCCGCTCTCGTCGCTGTGCGCCACGCGGTCCGCTTCTGCAAACTCCCGAATGTACTCGACACGGGTCTCGTCGTCCATGACAACGTACATCTCTGCGTCCTCAGTCGCGTGCGCCAGGTGCTTGATGAAGCGGAGGCGGCACGAGAGGCTCACGAGGGCCTTGTGGTGCTGCAGGAAGTGCGCGATAGCCTCTTGCCGGGTGCTCAGTACTGATGCCACTGTCGTCGCTGGAGCATCTGGCGTCGTTGTAGCGACTGACGCCACTGGAGCTGTTGTTGTGGTTGCTACTGCTGTCGCCAGTGGCGCTGGTGTCTCTGGAGACGGTGACGACTCTGAGAGCGGCGGTGACTCGAGCGCCGGTGGCTGTTGTGTCGTGTCGCCTTCTTCGCTTGTCGCATCGACGAGCTTCCGCTTTTTGCTAGCGGGTGGAGACGTGGGCTCCACCACGTTGAGCAAAGCACAAGTGATCGGAGGCAGCTGCTCCTCCCTCACCACCAGAGTCTCTGCGGCGTCTCCATCCGTCGCGGGTTCGTCGGCGTTCCCGTCGCGGTGGTCGCTCAAGTGACGCTCGGCACCGCTACAGTCTTCTTCACCGCTAGCGTTGCCTTCACTGTTACCGTTGCCCTCACCGCTACCGTTGTTCTCACCGCTGTCGCTGTCGTTCTCGTCCGCCTCCTCCGCAGTGTCGGACTCAACAACGCCCTCTGTCGCGGCGCTGTCGTCGACTACAGTGTTTACCTTTGTTACACCCAGTGACCGACGCCTGCCAGTGCGTGACGGCACCGGCAGCCCGTAACGACGGCAGAAGCGGTAGTACCAGCCAGAGGACGCTTTGAAGTCGCGCATGTCATCGTACGCAACCGCGAGCTCGCGCGCTTTTGCGCGAATCGCTGGGGCCGACAGCGTGCTGAGCTCCACGAGCTGCGCACTCGCCCACGCGTGCAATGCGGCGTCGAACGCGGCGTTGCGCACTGCACATGCGCGCTGGCACGAGTCGCGCACCTGCGCTACGCCAGCGCTGTAGCGCGTTTCGATCTTGGCCGCGTTGGCGGCGCGACGCCACTTGCGGATCGTCGTTTCGTTCACGCCGTAGCGTGCAGCGAGCGCCACGTGCGTCAGCCGCGGGTTCTCGCGCGTGAGCGCAATGATTTCCATGCGCTCACGGTCCGTGAGCCGGCGGCCGCGGCCCTGGAGGCCGGGCGTACGCGAACGAGAAGTCGATTTTGTGGCGACGCTTGCTGGCGCGTCTGTGTCTGCTGCCACGGAGACTGTCGCCGCCGCGGAGCAACTGTTTCTCTGTCGAAGTCGTGGTGCCATCGCAGGATGGAAAATGCCCGATACAAAGTGCAATAGTAAAATGGCTCACGAAAAAGCATCACGTGATGATCACACACGGAGCCAAGAGCTACAGTAAGCTACAGTAGCTTTGGCTATGCGGACACCCTTTAGGCCGTGATGTCCCCGTGTCAGTCGCAGAACACGTCCTTAAAGGCACGGGCGCGCAGCTCAGCTGTTCCAACAGCACTCACGATACCGACGCCGACCAAACGCTTGGAGAAGTCACCTGCGGTTGCTGTGGTTCGGTGCGCGTCTCCCACACGTGCAGCGCCAGCACCCACACGAGTGGCAGCGCGAGTGCTGGCATCGTGTACCAGAGCGCGCCTTTCACGAACAGCATGACATCGCCCGCCAAGCCGAGCGCGACACAGCCGCCGAGCACTACGACGAAGAGCAACGCAACAAACGCAAGGTCCAGAGGATCGACGCAGCCGCCAAAGCCGTCGTCATCGTCGTCGACGCCACTGCTGCCAACGCCAGGACCGCTCGGGAGGCGTACCATCTCGACTTTGTACTGCACGTTGTCGAAATCGCCGGGCTGCAGCGGCACCGTCTCAATGGATCGCAACGCCTTCGCACTTACAGCCGTCGTCATCGCCGCCTGGAGCTTCTTTGCCTTGAAGGTGCGTGCTCGCTGCATCTCGACCGACTCGTCGTGAGTCGCAACTTCTCGAAAGGACGCCCTGCTCTCGGAACACCACCTTCACCATGCACCAGACCTCCAGGAGGACGACAGCATCGCGATGCGCCAGGACGTCGCGGAATGACTTCAGTAAAGCAAAAGCGAGTGTTACTCAGGGTCGAACCAGACGAGGTCGAGCAAGACCAAGCAGTGGGAAGTACCAGAAAGCCATTTACGATCCCTAGCGACGGCTCAACGCTCGTCTGGTCGGTCGTCGTCTTGAAGTGCGTATCGCCAGCGACGCGTCCAGTATAGTTCTCGGTTGAACGATGCGGGCGGGTGCGCCGAAGACCAGGACTCTGAAGCACATTTGTCTCGGTGTTGACGTTGTGGTCATTGTTGCAGCGTGGTCGTCACTTTTGATGTGCATCGGAAAGCGGTGCGTTCACTTTCGCCGAGCCAAAAAACTGCAGCTTTCGAATTCACCGTCTTGTCACCCAGCCCATTGACGTTTACCTCATTTCTATCACTATTAAGTGGTGGAAGGCGTCGCTTTTTGGCTGGTGTTGATAACCAAATCGCGATGCTGCGGCTCGGACAGCGCCGTACGGGGCGTGTGCTCGTGGGCCGCGCGCTCTCAACGCGACAGGCGGCGCAGCTGGAGACAGAGGTGATGGACCAGCTACGATCGGTACCCGACGGCCTTGGACTGGGCGATATCGCGTCGCTCGGTCGCGTGAAGGTGCGCACACGTTCACCACGAGCTCTTTTCACTATACACATACGTTGTCGTGCTGACGACGTCGATACTTTGATGTGTATCGCAGGACCTGCGCGTCTCACCAGCTGATGGAGTCGTTCGGTGCAAGCTAGAGGCACCAACACCCGCGCTCACAGAGATGGCGGAACAGGTGCGTCACTCGCCTGTTTGTATACATACTCGCGACGTGTATACCGACGCCCACATTGACACCTGTGTGTTTGTGTTAACTACTGCCAGTGGCGCGAAGAGGCGAAACGCAAAGTCGGATCGCTCGCGTGGGTAAAAGCCATGGAGTTCGAGATCACGACGCTGCGGCCACGCAATGCGCGGGCTCCTCGGTTCTCAGCGCTCGCAAACGTGGCAGACGTGATCGTGGTCTCGAGCGGCAAGGGTGGGGTCGGCAAGTCCACCGTCTCCGTCAACCTTGCGTTCAGGTGTGACTGCTACAGTGTCAGTGAGAGAGAGGCATTGGACAATGAGAGGCGGAAGAGCGCTCACAAGTGCGTGCGTGCACTTTGAGCAGCCTCGCGAAGCGTGGGGCTCGCGTCGGCATTCTGGACGCCGACATCTACGGCCCGAGCCTGCCAACTATGGTGTCGCCAACAGACTTGACGGTCCGCCAGTCGCGCAAGCTCCAGAACCTGGTCGAGCCGCTCGTGTACGAAGGCGTCAAGTGCATGTCGTTCGGCTTTGTGAACCAGAAAGCTGCTCCTGGCGCCGGAGGTGCGTGGTCGTCGTGTAGTGGGGGGGGGG